>BMAO01018594.1:0-102183 GCA_019973975.1 Trichonephila clavata | reverse complement strand
GTTATAATTTAATTGAACCAATTGCTTCAAAATAACACCAAGAAACTCTCGAGATGTGCTGGCGAACGAAATACGTTATAACTTACAAGCGTTTATAAAACCTGTTTTTCTTCTGGCTCCACCTGCACACACCCTACGCTTACGCCTTTGCCGTGCATTATTGCATTTTTATCAAGAAGCAACGGTTTTTCATTCAGTTCTTTAATGCTATTCAATAAATATTCAAATTCTCTAAATTTATTTCATCAGTGTATTTAACAAAATGGAATTATTTTCGGCACTTACGTACATCGTAACAATGACAACGCTTAAGATAACTCGCCAAAATAGCAAACCTGTTTTTGCAACCATGTGCTACGCTTCTTAGAATCACCAAATGGTTGCGATAATATATATATATATATAATATATAATATATAATACGTACTTTATTTTTCTTATTCTAAAGGAATTTTAAATTGTTTATTTAATAAAACTTTCTATTTAACGATAGTACCAAATAGTGATTTTTTAAGCATCAAACAATAGTACAAAACATCTATCAATAATTCTGAAATTAAAAAATAAAATGGTGCAGCATTTTATATATTCAGAAAATTTTCATTAGCTTTAATGTAACTATTGTATTATCACAACAATGCCAACGTTCAAGGTAATCCTCCAAAGTTGACATCCCTGATTTCGCCTGTGTTGTATGTGCTGATTTAGCAAACATGTGCTTCGTTTCATATAATGTCTCCAATACTCTAGTGCGGTAATACGCAAGTATCGCTTTAAATTCACATTTTTCAAGAGAAGTTAATGAAGCATTGCTAATTTAGAAATAGTTACACATTTACTTACACATTTTATGAGCCACTTTTACTTAAACATATTATTGAGTAGCTTATTTAGGGGAAAACGGAACCTAGGTTGACCTACGTATTGGATTATATTTGTTTTAAAATTTTGTGATGCAGTAACAATATTATTATTATAACTATAGTTTTTTTCTTATTATAATATTATTATTTATAACTATTTATTTGAGTAAACCAGATTCAACGAAGTGCTGAATTATTCCATAAAAGTCATGTGTTTTTTGTTCCAATGCAAAATATTTCATTGTTCTTGCTGAAAATCCTGATTAAGATTTCAGGTTCAATATTCATTGTAGTTGCAAATTTTCTTTTCCCCCCTCCCCTTTCCATTGCATTTGCTGTTGGATTATTTGGATTATTTTGTTGAACCGTAGGACCATCACAAATATTTTTTTATACATATATTTTTGAGCATGCTGTGGGGTATTGGTAAATGTTTGATTTCGAACAAAAATGTTCAATGTGCGAAAAAAATGTGTATTTTTTTAGAAGAAGGACTCATATAATGAGGTTATTTGGGAAAATCTCAAAGAATAAATGAATACAGTTTATTTGAAGGTACGTTGGAAAGAATATTTGGTTTGATAAAATAAATTTGGTAAGAGAGACCTAGATTTTAATGATAACGAATATATATGTTATGTATTTTTCAAATATATTTTTAACGTGAGTGGCAACAGCCAAATTGGGGGTGTAGTCTCACTCTCACGCTCTTCTCTTGTCGAAAAGAGTTGTCTTTCAAGACTGTTGTCAAAGTTATGTATTACCTAAAAGGTTTTCTTTCTTTCAAAATCATCCTAAAATATGGAATAGAAGCATAACAATATAAATTCGAATAACCAATTATGACTTCATTTCATTTGAGATAAATGTCTGGGAGAAAAATATCGCAACGCGCGAATATTGTATTCTTAAAAAGAATTGCGACATGTTATGCTCAATGTTTCATTAATACTCTATAAACCAGTGCTTCTCAAACTTTCAATATTGGGGACCCAATTTTCAATCCTAATTTTCATCGCCCCACCCTTCATACAGTTACAATGCATGGAATTTAGTAATAATGTACTTTGGCGTTAATAATACAATACGACAATAATTATAAAGGTACACATTAGCAATATTAGTACTATAAATTTTGTATATGTTGCTTTCAAGTAATAAAAATATATTACTTTTAAGTATTATAATAAGTATTATGTTACATTTCATAGTTCATAATGTATTTTGTTTTGCGTCTTCAGTAAATTAATATATTTTTTTTAAATAATGATATTTTTCGACTCTTCAATATGCTTGCACCCCCACGTGGGATTGTCACTCTACTAGGGGGAGGGCACACCCCACAGTTTGAGAAACGCTGCTCTAAACTGTGCGAGTTCACAAGATAAGAGATGCACAAAAAGAGAAATGTGAATGAATTAATTAGTATCTTTTTTAATGATCTTAAAGAGGTTTATTTTTAAAATCCTGAAAAAACATTAAAATTATAAGAAAAAAATTAGGAAATAGTGCAATTATTATTCCATAACGTCTAAGTTAACCTCAGTTTTCTGAAAAAAATTCAATAATTAGATTTAAATTATTAAACTTTTTATTTTCTATTATAATTTTTTTGCTTTTAAATTTGCAATTTTGCAACCTGCAAACGTTGGTAGTTTGGTTAATTCTGAAAGAAATTTGCAATGTATGTATACATATACAATGGTGGCAAGAAATCCTGAATATAATCATTTTGGTTTGCCTGATTTTTTAGTTTTACTCAATATTTCTCCATGTAGATATCGCATTATCGTAAATACTGTTATTGATTCTAACAAATTTTTGAAACTCATTTCAAATCTGTTTGTAGATTTTCATAATGAAAAATTACGTCAAACTGAAAAATAAGACAAAAAAAAGGAGTGCATTCAGGACTTTTTGTCACCACTGCATATATATTCAATGTCTCTAAAAAGGGTTCAAAAAATCTACTTAATTTTATAAAAGTTATTCAGGGAAAGCAATTCTAATTCATTGAATTTTACTAAAAATGCTTAGAATTTGCAAGCTTTACTATTTTCTTACATATTCTTTCCAATTTTACTTTAAAAAACGTACACTGAGAAAACAAGAAAAAAGTTGAAACGGTCACAGTCAAGACATATATCTTTTCCTCGCGAAAATCCCTGGATTTTAGGGTGGAATTTGTAGCAAAACTTCAGCCAGGCAGTGTTGAGTATCGAAAGGAAAATTGGAGCAAAGCACCTTCTCTGAAATCTCTCTCAGACTCCACTGGAAATGAATCAAAACTCCAACACTCCATTTTGTGCTTCACATTCTGAGACCAACAGTCTCTCACTCTCCCCCTTTTCTTTGATGCAACTCCCCCCTCCCCCGATGAATAAAAGAAAAATAGAAATATTCTGAGTACAAGTTTCCGTTCCTGAGATATTCAAGCGTGGAGATGGTACTCCATATGAATTTCTTGATATATATATATATATATATAAGCAAAAAGCTTACATTTTTCTAGCTACCATGTCTACTGTAGCACAGTCGTTTGCTGGCTTAGAGGAAGGGGTAGAGAATGAAAAAGAAAAGGAAAAAATGAAACTACTAAAAATAATGGGAAAAAAGTTATATTACAAAATATAAGAAATATAAATAAGTAAAGCAACGTAAAAGATTCAAATGTTTTGAGTTATTTTTGCACAGCTCGGCTTGTTCCTTTCTTTCCAGTAAACTGGTGGCGCGGAAATACAGAGATCTTTAGTAGCACCTGAGCCCCCATCTGCTTTTATCAATGCTGCCATAGATTTAAGGGGGGATAACTGAGTCTTAGCAGGAGTGTGCAAAGAGATTAAATATGCATCGACTCAAGAAAAGGGTTCATTTTTTTTTCTTTGAGAGAATCTTTCTTTCAATCCTCTATTTATGTGAAAGATTTTTATAATGCTTTTGCACTTCACATCTTTCTCCTTTCTCTTTCTTCATTATCTATACAGATTTAATTTCAGATATCTTTTTTTTGGCACTGTGGAGTTTTGTTGCGTATTAAAAGTACGCGCGGTTCATTTTTATCACTGAAATTATTTTGGCGGATGGTTTTCTTTTTCATTCCAGCTGGAAGTGTACTTGCAAATGACTTATAAACTGGGTGAACATTTCATTTAAATCCAAATTGAAGCGGAAATAATTTTCGAGAATAGTGTTTATAACGTTCCATTTGATAATTTTCTTTATTTATAGTTTCTCACAAATGTGCTGGGGTTTCATACAAGAATAAATTTCTTCGTAGAAGAAAATTGTTTTTGAAGCATGTGTGTCTTTCATTTGAAGGAAGGAAAAATAGTTGTAGTTGTAGTTTTTTTTTACCTTTTTGAAATAATACTTATGTATGAAAAATACATTTTTTTTCTTTTAAAAAATTTCTTCTGGTATAATGAAATAATTTCAAGCGAGGATAAATTTTCGACATATAGATCGTCATAAAAAAGTATATAAATCTACGTCAAAACTGACTATTTTTTTAACTAACTGTAACTTGGAAGTTTTAACTACTAAATTCCATAAAGTTGTAATTTATTAAAAATATTAAATGTAAATTTATTTACCTAGGTAAAATTTAATATATCAGTGTAGTGTGGATTACATACCAGTTAGTTATGAATGAGTCATATTAATTAATTTTACAAAACCAAATTCTGTGTTAAGTTAAATTTCGGAAAATATACGGATTAAAGTATAATAATGAAAAAAATAAATAAATAAAATGAAATATATATATATATGAAAGTTACACATACTTATTTACACAATTTATTTGCTTCGTAATTTTCTAGACGTAAATATCTAAAGAATTATCTTCTAAGTGAAATAATCTTTAAAATATGATTATCTTTTGAAATTATACATAGTGGTCATTAAAAATATTATATAGGGTGGTTACTGAAAAAAGGCTTGGATGATACATAGACCTCTAACGGCTTTTTCATATAATTTATCTAGAAAAAGTTTCAGATGTAGTTATTCAAAGGTACGAGTTTAAGATTCTGTAAATGACAACAAAATGTCACTCATGTTTATTGTTATTGATAAAAAAAAGTCAACAGTTTCGAATGGCAAAGCCCACTTTTCTAGTCGTAAAATGCTCATTGCACGTGAAAACCCTAAATAAAATTGGAACAGAGGATAAAAATGTGCATCGCAAAAAATCAACACGTCATGCATGTACAAAAAGAGGCTCTCAAAACAGTCAACAAGGTACTATAAGGATGGATGAAGGCCTCTGCTATAATTCTTATTGGCCTCCACTGGGTTTCAAAGATTCTTTATTGGAAGATTCTTCTTCGAATTAAATATCTGGAAACAATAGTCACCATTGACAATATAGGAACCAACAGAAGTATTATTATTATTATCTAGCTGTGCTTAAAAAAAAATGTTAGTGCTATATATAAGCATATCACGTTCCTTCTGTAAGAAGAATGCAGTTGAAAACTTTTAATGGTAGTAAAGAAGCAAACCTAATATAGTTTTAAAAGGGAAACGTTACATATTGTCATTCCAAAAACTCGATGCCGCATTTCAAAATAATTACAATCTTATTTTCAAATTAAAGCCATTGAACTTAAAAGTAACTTAATGATTGATTGATGTATGCTGAAAGGAAACTAAGTTTTGGCATTTTTATAGTTAAATTAAAAGTTAGAAAAATAATTCAGTTTAATGTTTTATGTAGCTAACAAACTATATCTTGTTTTTAGTTTACGTTTAATGTGTAACGAGTCTATCCGCGTTTTTTTCTTAACAGTTCTTTTCGGGAATTACTTTCTTCAAATATTTTTAATTGAAAACTTCCTCCCGAAGAAGAAGACGTGGTCTATGTAAATTTAAGTATTAGCTTTCAGGTTCGAGCAAGAGAGAGAAGTTAAAAGCTAATGAACAGAGGTAAACGTTAACGTAAAGCTGGACGAGAGCATTTCGTGGATTAACTGATTAATATTAAGATTGGCGATTTGGTGAATTAGTTTTTAAATTGGATTCGATCGGTTTGGATTGGATTACTTTCGAAATTATCTTCAAATATAAGGTGTACTGCTTGGAAGTGCTAAGTGTAAGTGATCCGACTTACTATTATATCTACAATTATCTCGTCTACTTCACTATTGCACCCATATTTATCAATTGGTACATTTCTTAACTTGGGTTGTTGACTTTGTGTTGTTATTGAGAATAGTAAATGAATTGTGTTGTTTTGATTATGGTAAGTTTTCCTTCTAACTCTCATACACTAATGGATGGGATAGTTCATTCATTGCAAATGTGCTATGTATTTGTAATGAATAAACGTGATGTAAAGTTTCAATCAGGATTATAATAGTCCATCTTTTAACATTAGAAAACTTTAATCAGCCTTTACAGGCTATTTGTAATTTTTGTCCTTAGAAATGAATGGAAATAACTTAATCTCATTTTTTTCATTTCTTAGATACTTATAAAAAATTCCATGAAGTAATGCTCTGTAATACAGGAATTTTTGCATTTATATCTAATTTTTGCTTGAGAATACAACAGAAAATAAACTGCCCAAATACTCTTAAACAAACGAAAAGTACGTGTAAGGCCAGGCAAAGTAATGCACGACCTAGAACCGGTCTGCAAGTTGAGAGTTTCAACCTCTGCAATTGTATGGCCGAGCTGTCCTGATTACCGGGTAATCGAACACCGAGTTTTCGGGACTCTACTGTATATATAAAAGTACAAATTGTTTCCTTTATAAATTCATTTTAATGTGTTTAGTGCCACAAATACATTTTCACCCCATAACCATTCAAAAGTAATTTATTACTTTTAATTTCTTTTAATACTTTTTTAAAAGACGTACATCTAAATTAGCACATTATTCGGCGTCGTAATATGTCTAGCAACAATTATCAAATAACCACCACTACAGCAACGAAAATTTTCGTAGCAATTTCGCAACAATAAAACTCGTATTTTTTTTTTAGCTGTGACCTTGTAAATGAGTATAAAATAACTGAGTAATTTAAGTAAGTCACGACGATGAGAAGGAAGAGAGGGAAAAAAACTATTCTCTCTGCACGACATATAAAATGACGTGACTGGCCCTTTAATAACCAGTCGCTAACTGCTATTTTAAGCAGTTTTTTCAGAAAAAAAAGACCACTAAAAATGAAAGGATAAGATGTACTATATGGAAGTAACATCGTTAAGAAGGATAAAGTGATTATAAAAGTGGGGCGTTTTGTGAATACTTTATGGATTATAAGAGAAATTACGCTTCTAAATTCCTTGGTGTTAGGCTCCTGATTAATGACCTGGAGACGTGAGATTAGTGGTTTATTCCCGTGAGGTTTGCAAAAGATTCTTTTGTGGTTAAAATACTCTGTATGAGGAGAGTGTCTATTATGGAAAATAAAAGGCGGGTACCCATTAAGACGTAATACTATTTTACTAAATGAAATAAGAGGATTAGTTCTGGTTTGCAGATTATAAAGCAGTTAAGGTAAGCTTCGAAGAATAGCGGTACTTTGAAACAGATTGTTGTAAAAATAAGTCTTAAAGGAGTGTTAGGTATAGATTCTTTAGAAATTTTATTTTTTTATTCATTAGAAGCTGGTAAGAGATTTTTAAAAATAATATAAAGATTCAAAGATGTATGTATGTTAAGAGACTTTTATCCAACAATAATTACCTCATATTTCAACCACAGATGATAATGTTATAGTGTACTGTTTGCTAATAAAACAATTGAGGGTTGATAATGAATTAAAAATAATTTTGGCGAAACTGGGTTGTAAAATATATCTTCAAGACTAAGAACGAAGTACCTTTTGTGTTGTTATATATATATTTGATATTCTTAAATATCGAAACGATAATTTACACAAAAAAGAAAAGTACTGCTTGAATCATCACACATATTGTGAAAATATGTTCACTCCTGGACAAAATATATTTAAAAATTATAAAATATGTACCTAGAATGTGATAATTCATATTACTTAGAGTGTACTATTTAAGAACACTTTCACTGAGGAATCATTAATGACGAATATCAGTTTACGGGGGAATAACACGAAATATTTTTTTACGAAAAGCGAATGAATATTTTATAAGTCATTACTCGTACAAGTGTGTTGTGTGTGAACCTTACAATTTTATATAAATCCGAAACCAATACAAATCACCACGATAATCAACGTAAAAAATGATTTTATAATTATGTATTGCATTGAACACTCATAGTCACATATTTTGTGTTTCTATTATTTGTAAGATTTAAATATATTTCAATTAAAAAAATTCAGATATGTGATTAGAAATTCGATCAATACAAATAAAGTGAAAAAAAGTTAGGCGGAAAAGAATTTAGAAGTACAGTAAGCAAATTCCTGAACAAATCATAGAAAAAATAGATTAAAAAGGAAAGAAAAGGATAAGAGAGAGGGAGATTTCTGTACTTTTCTCCTTCACTAATGCATTTTACGCCAGAAGAAATGCATTTCAAAAAGTTCTTAGAGAAAACTTGGCACTTCGGCAATACTAATGGAAATATTTCAGAACTAAAACGCTCTTCCGAAAACTAACTCTTAAGACGCTCTTTTGTGCGAAATCCATGACTGCAATCACAAAGTTCTTTCTTAGATTAGCAACTTAGCAATTCTGCAATCATAAAAGCATTTGTCATCGCTTTCCTTTCTCTCTGCATTGCTTCCTTCATCCCCCTTCCAAGAATATATATTCGTTTCGGGATATAATTTTTCTAGAGCTCACTCGAAATGTTCTTTGCTTAAAATATCTGCCTAAATTGCTTATTTTAATCCACTCTATTCTATAGTTCTTATCGAGATTACCTTGACTTAAAAGCTCCTTTTTTGTTAGTCATTAGACTTACTGAATATTTGCTGATAATTAAACTAGGGAGTGAAAAAAAAGAATGCTAAAAAATCTCAAAAGCCTTGCATAATCTCCACTTAACCTCATACTGCGAAATTAAGTTCAAATGAAAACAAGAATTGATGATGTATTTATTCTTTAGATATTATCACCAATGGTAGCATAAAGGAATAATTAATTAATTTGAAATCCTCAAAATAATTCCTTAATCATGTACAAATTTGCTTAATATCCTCTTTTTTGGAAAGTGTCCCCTTAGTCTTGAATAAGGCAGGTTAGTTTCCTCACAAATTTCCGAAATGCAGAACTCTTCAATCGAGTTTCATATTCGCCCTATTTCCTGATAGCATGAAATTACGGACCCGAACTCTGATCTGTCAATTTGAAACACCGAGGTCCACTGTCTTTATACAAGGCATACCGCATCTCTCAAAATGGTAGCTGTTATTGTCGTTCTGGAACCAATATAGATCCATTCGTTATATCTTTAGCAGTACAGAAGCACAGTGCCATTCAGAATTGGGAACTAGGTCTAGGCGTTAAACGTAACTGCGGTATTACAACCAAGAGTCCCAAGACACACCAAGAACACAAAACGCAGCAAATACTATTTGCGCCGAATTTGAAAGCTGACACTATGCATTTTGGCAAGAAGCATTTTGCTCGCAAAATCTAAATCCAGAATACACCATCCAATCCATGGACCTTGAACTATAGATCTATTGAAACAGTTTTAATTGATCATTGATGGAAAGACTTGCTTTGCGGTTGATGGAGTTTTTAATCAAAAGCTTGTGGACCAATATATAATTATAAAAACTGAACAAATGTGCTGTGAAACAGATGGTATTCAATTAAGAAACAGTTCTGTTGAAACTCCTTGTAAATGTGGGCAATCAATAAGCATCAGCTGTCATGAGCGAATAGTCCTTGATAATTCTTTTCAATTTAGAACACTCAGTTCTGTATGTTAGCCAGTTCGGGTCACATTTCGACAGTCACTTTCCACTAGAAAATCACGTAAGCTACGGTCGTTTTAGGGTAATTCTACTCTCGGAAAATATCTCGTATGCTTTGACTAGTTTTGTGATAGCCAACGAATATATCTTTTTCGAAATTAAAGAGCTCCAAACTACATACCTCCTTGCCCAGAAAGATTCTAACATAATTTTTCACATTTATATGTATAAAAATGGATGTTCGTATATATGAAATAGCTTCACTCCAACACCGTTCAACCAATCACTAAGAAAATTGGCATATATATGCATTTTTTGGAGAAGGTTTTTTTTTTGCGCTATCATCATTTTTGCGTATTCCCACTAGGTTGCTCTACAGCATGTCAACTTCTGCACAGTTCAATCAATCGTCAAGTTGCCAAAGTGATCGCCAAAAATGACGCCAACTTTACTCTATCACCAACATTTCGCTATGTTTCCAATGAATCGCCATTATAATGTAAGGAACGGCGTTTCTGGCGAATACTCTAATTTTAACATAAAATAAATACAACATAAAGTAATATTAACGTATTACACATCCAGATATAAATTATTTATACTATTTGAAGCGTTAATTACGGAAAATTTCTAGCAACGTGTTACTTTTGCTGAGTAGAGAGAGTGAGTGAGTGAGTCAACATCAACGTCGCACTGGCCAGCAACACAAGGGCTTTTTGTGACGTACCTCGTAATTATTAAATATGGTCAAGAGACAAAGGCAATACCTAACCTGGAACCTCCTCTCCTAACTACCACACCACACCAACGGGAGTATGTTTGAGCTCTCGACAGATTTGACGTACATCGCTCCCTTACATGGCTTGCTGAGTAGAGATTAGCTTAGGAAGGTGTTTTCAAAAATCAATTGCAAGGGAGTTACGGGGTGGTATTACAGAGTCAGCTATTAGACCAACCTTCAGACTCTTAAAAAAGTAACTTCTTTTTTTATTTGCATTTCACGTAAAATTAAAATCTTCTTTATTCTTCAATCTGCATAGTTTATTTTTTTTTAATTTACCCGTGCAAAGAACTGGTGTACCAGGTAGTAATATATAAAGGTCGTTCGCCTGATCTATCACAGAACACAAAACTTTCTGGTTTATACGGCTTTTCAAATACTTCTTGGTGGATAGAGTAGTTCTAAAATCGCGGACTTCTGTAATCGCCGCTATATAAGTACTCTTAAATTAGTTTGAATGATACCATAATTAATTGTGTACATCCATTTTGTTGTACATATTTACGACTAAGGATTACTTCTTTAACCTCTTGAGACCCGAGAAGTTACTCCTCAATATATTTGTCAAATTTTCTTGGTGTGTACTTAAAAAGGAACTATTAAAAAGAAAAAAATATAAAAAGAACATTTTAAAAATTTTATTTATGTTAATTAAGTGGTACCCAAATGGGTATCGTGGAACTACATGCATATAATGTAACAATATTAAAGTAAAGCGTTATATCGAGATACATAGTTTTTTTAAACTGTTATTTGTTATGGAATTCAAAGAAGCAATTCCTATTTTTAAGCACAGATACAAGTCACATTTAATGCATCTCACTCTGGATTTTCCTGGGCATCCTGGAAAGCGACACTTCATTTGATTTTCTCTTTTTACATGTTACGGAAAGTGGCCAATTCGGTCATACCGTACACCATTCACAGGAAAAGGAACAATTCGTTGTGATTTTTTTCCCGTTGAGGTCTTTCCTGTACGGCTTCTTCAGAAACTTTTGCTTTTATTAAGCTCTCAGCTATCACAAGCTCGAAGTCTATCAAATGAAATCTATTTTTAGAAGAACTTTACATTGCTTCAATGACGAATATACATAATCCAAGCATTGCAGGTGGCCATATTCAAAAAATATGCAAAGACACGCATTATCCATTTCTTGGTCTGTGTGGATATCCGGTAATATGAGATTAGTCTGTCCATCATATCAAAACCTCCCATGTAAATATTATATGACCTTGCAATGGCAGGTTGTCTGACATCTACTCTCTGTCTTTGTTCTTTCGCCCACCTCTTACAGCTGCCTTCAGGTTTGATACCAAATGCATTTGACAAAAGAAGAACAGATTTCTTGTCTTTCCATTTAACAAGACAAGCTTTTCTATCCTCGTGTCTTCGAGAAACGGATGAACCTCACTCCATACAAGTATCTTTTGGAAAGATTTCGACGACACCACCAGTACGGTCGGCCAGTTAAATATACGTTTCTACTCACGAGGTAATTTAAAATTGCTAGTCCTGTAAAATATCTGTGGGTGAATAAATGGGTTACTTTTGCTGCTGGTATAGTACCAACCAAATGTTTCACAACTGCTCCTTCAAAACCATATAATTGCTAGTCTTCAACTGGAACTGTATCAGCTCCTGTGTAAATTAAAAATAATCCAAACAAGCCCATCTGGTGCAGCAAGTACAAATTTTTTTTAATCCTACAGGGTTTGGCTTCGATGGTAAGTATTGTCTCATAGGGCATCTGCCAGAGAACGGCATCATCTGTTCATCAATTGACAGACATTCTGTTCAAGGAAGTTTCAAACAGGCATTTCTAAAAACTTCTAAAATCAGAAGCGCTTTCTGGAATATTTTCAAAGTCTGTATCATTAATATCGGAAAGTTTACCTTCGCTTTGTACAAGCTATTCTTGGATTTACTAAAAAAAAAAAATGAAAACCATACATAGCGTCGCCACTCTACTTTGATTCCAAGGTACCCAATTGGGTACTTTTGTTTCAAAGTGCAAGAAATCGTAAATAACCACAAAGTAAATTTCTAAAAATGCATGTAGAATAAAGCTTATACACTTCTTAGTTGCAAAAAACAGTAAACACCTAATTATTATATTTATTAATATTATAAAAATGAATTAACTTCCCAGTAGCCAGTTGAGTCACCATTTTCTTCAGTTTCTCTACTTTAAAGCTGTATGAATCATTTTGTCTTCAGTGTGGTGCTGACATCTCTTAGCAGGCATTAAATTGGAGTTTTGCCCAATAGGGTATTCTGGGACTTAAGTCGAATAAGCCTTTTTTATTGGAATAAATGCTAATCTACGAAAGTCCCCAAATGGGTACCGAGGGTCCCAAGAGGATAGATCTTTCTTACTTTTTCCAAACAAATATTATTTAAGGAAATACACTTTATACTGTTATGCATTCTATATAGATAATCATAGATTATATTTACAAAACAATTAATATATTATACCAGATAAATAAAAGAAAATACTTTTGAATAAGTGTAATTAATTATAAATATTTTTATTCGTCAATGCTTAGAATGTAATACGGGATGTTCCAAAAAACGATGCACTTCCATGAGAATATTACTGTATTCATTTCTTTCACAAGAGTTTGAAGAAATGCTCCACTTCGGAAAAAAAATAGCCGCGTTTCTTGGAAACTGGGTGATAAAACATATAAAGAGTTGCGTCAGCTCTGCCAGTGAAAATATTGAAAACAACCACTAACAATTATTATTTTTGAACACCCTGTGCATTTAGCGATTAATAATAATCCCCCGTTTATGCATCCCAAACACTTATAGCCTTAATATGTTCTGGGTTTTGAATATGTCCGATTATTATTGGAATCCAAAAGATTGGTATTAGTTGCAGTAAATTAGAATTTAATTAATAAAAGGTATTATTTATTTTAAATTAAAACTGTATTTCTTACATTAAAATAAACTTTGCGTTCAAAAAGAAAAATACTTTTTTAGGTATTTTGAATTAAAATTATATTTTTAATAATAATGTTATTTAAAAAAATTGTATTTTTATATTTTTGTTATTTAACCATTTTCTCTATGATTTATTTTACTATTAACTATCCATTGGTAGGAAGTATACCAACTTCAAAGTGATAAATTTTATGAACTTAGTCAAAGCATTTTGAAGAAGAAAGTCATATTTTTCTATACTTCCTTCAAACTATTATTTTCAAACATTATTGTAAAATTAGTATACTTTATTTTTAGGCATCCAGTCAACTCGAATATAAAATTACACGTACTATTGCATATTAACATATTACTTATATTATTTACGAAGATATGTCAAAAATTAAAGGGACATTTGTAATTACTCTTTCCAAGTTTTGACAACAACGCTTGTGCCCAGACCTGAATGAGTGACAGTTGGCAACACTTCTGTACAACGCGCAGCTCGTTTTCCCTTGTAGTCGTCAAGGTGGAAAGGAGGGCAGTTGTAACGGGTTTATCCATGATTCCACTAATCACATCTTGGGTAAAACAATCTTTTTAACTGTGTTTTCAGTTGAGAAACGCTTTCTGTGAAGAAGGCGGGTTTCGTCATAATTAGAACTCTTATTTAAGTGGTAGTAGTAGTGTAGGCTCGTGAATGGTTGAAAGTGGATATAGAAGCGTGAATAAGATAACGACCGGAGGTCATTTTGTTAGTAAATTTGGAAGATATGAAAAGATAATCCATGAAGTGGAAACAAGAGTGCT
The DNA here is from genome assembly GCA_019973975.1 of Trichonephila clavata. NCBI lineage: Eukaryota > Metazoa > Arthropoda > Arachnida > Araneae > Nephilidae > Trichonephila > Trichonephila clavata. Next base: position 87,936 of record BMAO01018594.1, on the reverse strand, counting down.
CAAGGATTAAGATAAGTTTCCTTTTTCTGTGATATACAAATTAATCAAACATGATTGCTCCTCGGGTTTAGTGTTAAAAGTGCATTACCCCCTTAACTTGTCTAGAGTTATTAAGCAAACTAACTAAAAAAGTGTATTAGAACTACCATGGCTGATCTTTAATCGTACCCTCAACACCCGCGTCTCCTGGGACCTTTCGCTTTATGTTTGCTGAAGGTGTAATACGGGCTGAAGACTAGCTATCTCTTACGTCACTTCCATCACTGTACCCTCAACAACGTGCACGTTGTTTCCAGTGGTTGGCGTTGATGAATTGCCTGTTACATAAAAAAAGTTCTATGTTTGAAGCGCTCTATTCATCCACTAGCTGTCCATAAACAGTTGTCACAATACTGCGCTTGCGTTCGACGAATAATTTCCGCAGTTTCACACCTTCTGTAAACAAAAAGCGAATAACTGTCCACCTTTTCTCCTTAGTGCAGATCGACAATGGAGAAGATGTGATGTAAAACAGTCTGCTACATTCCAACGACTACGGCGAAAGACGATTGACAAGTCGTGCAGAAGAGTTACAGACTACCGCTCATTAAGGGCTGGATATTAGCACTGTCGCTAAATCTTGGAAATAGAAATAGGTAAAATCCCTTTACTTTTTAACTATTCTTCATAAAAAGATAAATCAATAATTTTTTTAAAAAATGAATTCGTAATTGTATTTTTAATGTTTCGTTATTTAACTATATTCATAATTTTCTTTCAAAACATTCATTGCAATTGAGAAGTGTTAATTTTTACACACAATTATTTTTAACCTTTAAAACTTGTCCATACATGTACTGACGCACCCACACATTTTTTTTTGTACTTATTTATTCCAGCTATGTAGAACTGCTTTCACAAGACATACGTAAAAAGGGTATTTTAAGTTTCTTTTTAAAGAAGAGGTCTGAACTGCCTCTAAATAGTTATGTACCGCCAAAAAAAATTTCGCAGCTGAAGTAGTTGTCGGTTTAATATATGAACCACTGAGTTTTAACAATAAAAAAATCCCACAATAATAATAATAAATTAATATTTTACATCACCCTCACGAATTTTTAGTACATAACATACACATTTTCATACTTTATATCCTACTAAATTGTCCAGAGCGTATAGTTTTTACTTGAAGATGCTTCCTACATTCGTTTTTCTCCCTGCACATACTTAAACTATGTCTTTATGATTCAGGGCATATTCTTAAATTGTTATCGCTTTAGCTTGCATGTTAGTGTTAATATCTGTGACACTTATGAGCTCAGAAACAAGTGAAACATATAATTAAGTACCATTTGAGCTAGTAGCAACTGACTAACATACATATGCAAATGTTAGAAACAACATAGGTACTTTTGTATGATGTTTGGCAGTTTTCATCTAAAAGTTTAATCGTTAGCAAAATAATTGCATCAATTTAAAGCTAATTTGAAATATTTTTTAAGAATATTTTTGTAAATGATAAAATAAATAGGGCATTTCTACATTAATGGCTACAATGCTTTTTATTAAAATTTGAATTGTTATGGAATTATTGATTGATTCAAAATGAATTCCACTAAAAAAGCCATACAAAATTATTGTATTAAAATTTCAATATGTTTAAGGGATTTTGCGTTGTATTTGAAACAGGGGGTCTAAAAATATTTTTGTAAAGGTGTATAGTAATATAAAACATTAATTTTATAGAATCTTTAATTTCAGTAACAAAATTATATTATCGCAAAACTTCTCCATGAAAAGAAAAGAAAAGAAAAATTAGAATTCATTTTATTTTTAAAAAAAAATAAATTGTAAGCCAATTTAAAGATAACTGCTAACTAGGGTTCTAAAGTAAAATAAAATTATTATACTAAGTAATAATGTCAGCAAAAAGGATTCAAACAAAAATGAAACTATCACTTTCTAATTATTTTCTGTTCTCATCGGTTTTATTACACGCGTATATTATCAATTGAGTAAAGTTACAATAAAACTGAATTTAATTTAAAATTTCTACAAAATGAACCGCGAATACACGAACTAAAAAATTCATATTTTTGCGATTGGTATGAGAAAAGTAATTCAAACGGAATATTTATTTTTTGAACCACGCGATGTATTATTTTTAACGTTATTGCAACCATCCCAGGTGAATTCTTTTTTTCTAGTTCAATTATTTTCTGGAGGATTTTCTTTCTTTTATTAATTTGGAATTCTCATTGTATTATTTTTTATATGTGCTCAATTTTTAGTCTCATTTCGACTCATCAATGTGGTTACTGAAAATCCTGAATCAACAGACATCGAAATGAAAGTTAAAAATAAGATATAAGATAAAAAGATAAAAAAAATAAAAATAAAAATAAGACAAAAATAAAAGTATTGAAATAGGAAATAATATAGAAAAAGAAAGACGAAAAAATGAAAGAGATTTAGAGTTGTATATACGTGTATGAGAAGGAAAAAATCCAAATAAAATCCCATGAAAAAAAGTCCCTCGATCTAGCTTTGTTGGTGAAAGGAAAGTACTTTTTAGCTTTATTTTATTTTACTTATTTCATTAATGATTTTTTTTTCCTTTTTCATTCCATAAGGATTTTTTTTTCTTCCTTTTTGTACGTTTTCTTTCCTTTCCGTCACGTACGGGTGTAGATAAATAAAGTATTTCTCACCAAGATAATATACTTTTTCATTCAGATGAAAAAGCGAGAGCTTTTATTAACTATAAATAATAAATTAACCTTCATTTTTAGCGTCATATTTAGGTTTAGAAAAACGACTGATCAATCTTTCTCTATATTTTTTTAAAAAGTATTTTTCTATCAGAAAAGCTTTATCCAGTACTCAGATTCTCTTTATTATTTCGTCTCTTCAAGATTTTTGTTTGTTTCGAATTAGCCATTTCATTTCCACTAACAACATCAAGTATTCTGCGAAGTTAGTCAAACAATAGTTGTACAAAAAATAAATAATAATAAATTGTTTCGTGATTTTTACGCAGTTTTAATTAATAAAAAATACTCCTAAACATAGTGTAGCATATAATAAAACAATTGATGAGTAAGTAGGAATAGTTGATAAGGATAAAATGTTCTAGGGGAGATTCCTATTCAAGTTCTTCATAACCATAAATAAAACTCAAATTCATATATAATATAGCATTAAAGTGGAATTTAAAAAATGTCTGATGACTTTTATTAATGCAAAACTCTGAAGTTATTGGTGACAGACCCAATAATTTTGACTATCAGTCAAATGACGGGAATAACCGTTTGATCTGTCATATCCATTTCCATACTTCCACACCACGCCAATGATTTCAAAAAGGAATTAAATTTTGTAATTGTGATATACGATTGAAATTTCTTAATTTTAAAAATAATTAAGAGCATTTTAAGAACTTTCCTACAATAAAACAAAGCTACAAAATTGAGAAAACTGTGTTGCTTGGTATTTTGAGTCACTTTTTGATATTAAATATATTATTCGTCCCAAAAATGCTTTATTTAATTATTAATAAATACTTTTATCTTTATCAAACCCTTTATAATCTGTCAACATTGAAAATATAGTTCATAAAATGGGAAAGATATCTAATGATTCCATGTAAAATGTATGTGAATATAAATTTAAATAGATAGAGACAAAGAAGAATTCAGGTAACATAAATCAAACATAAGAAGCATTTCAGGTACTGGATTGCACTTAAAAAATCTTTATATTTATTGCTTAATAGTATGTTTCATGTCGATAGAAATAAAAATCCCTTTAAATATAAATTAATCATGGTCTCAATCACAAAATTTACAAGATGTAATAATGTGATCATCTCTACCTGAAAAACGATGTAACTAGTTAAAAATATTCTTCCCTTACTAGGAACAAAAGCTGACTTGACTACACTAAACTCTTTTGTCGTTTATCATCGCTATACCATTTATCACACACAAGGACAATACAAAAAGGGATTTAACTCAAATTTTCGCATGACTTAGGGGCTTTCACGTCCGTGAAATTGGTTATTTCTTGTGCTGAGATCGAGAGAATGTATAAAGGTATTTAATGCACTCAAGGGAAATTTAGAACACACAACCAGTACTTCTCTCCACAAGGACTGAGAATGAATTTGTAAAAAAAATATAAGGCAAAATAATTTCAGAATGCACAGGTAAGTAAGAATACAAAGTAATTTTTCTCAATAGAATTTTTCGTGCGTAAAGTTTTTTCGTGCGCGAAGTTTTTACTTGATGCTCCAAATATATTTTGATTCGATAAATGAAATAGGTATGCCGTACCAGATTTAAAACTTATAAATCCATTTCGAAATAGGAAGGCAAAAATGTTATATCAAATGCTTTGGTTTTCAGTTTATTTAACAATAATAATTCAGGGGTAAGAATTTGAAAAAACAATCTCCACTGAAATGAATATACCTTAAGTTAGACAATCTATTCTACCGTAAGTACCGTTGGAATAGAGCATTTACTCTGAAACAAAGCCAAAAAATAAATCATAAAATCTTTAATCGCAGAATTTGATACACAAATTTTAAAAATCCAACTTCATCATAAAGAAAAAATGTAAATCATTACGATAAATGTGTATCATATATATTAAATAAATTTAACAGTGAAAGATTTTCCTTTTGATTTGAAGTGATTAATTGGTGGGGGACAAAAAAAAATAAAGGGCTTGTTCGTGATCACATAATTTATTCCAGCATACTTCACGTACAGTGCGAAAAATACAAGACAGGGAATATGCAAACATCAAGTATTTATATACACGTCAAAACAAGGAAAAATCATTCTAAAAATATACAGTCACATCTCTAGGGGTGAAGGTAATAACTATTTATTTATAGAAATGACATCATTGCTTAAGAAATATTGAATCCCTATTAATTTGGAGCATGAAAACCAATCATGAAAACCAACCTATTGATGATCCTATATTTCTTGGAATCGCCAATAAATCTATCAAAAATGCAAGGTCAAAAGAATCAGGAATAAATTAACAAGATTTTAACGCTTTAGAAAAGGATTAACTGAGGTGCGTTTCCAAATAAGGTAGTAGGATTTATGAATTAGATGTTACATCTAAAGGAGATTTGAATTTGAGAATATATCAGTTTAAGTTATTCCATACATATGCAAATTTATTTGTCAGAAAATTAATAAATACCGAATTTATTTGAATCTAAGCCGCACTATTTTTCCAGAATTAATGCTACTGAAAAACGGGCGTGGCTTAAAATCGAAGGCAAAACATTTGCTGGGGGGGAATTGAGTTTCCACCCTTTTCAAAAAGAAAACAATATAACAGTCCATTCTGGCTACTTGCATAGTTGACTTAGTCCATTCCGCAGTTTATATCCTATATTCAGTCTATTCTAAATAATGTTGTTACTCGTATTTAAATCTTTTTTGTATACTCCTTATTTAAATCACCTAAACATCAAAAATATCAAAATGGGCATCAAGACAAGTTCATTATGACGCAAGTATGAAAAAAGAAGCGATTTTATGTGCAGAAAAAAAATGGAAATCTAGCAGCGGCTACTGAAAATTTAACATCGGTGAAACAAATATGCACCGATGGCGTAAGTGAAAGTACATGATTTTTGCTTGTAAATGTTCAACAGATTTTATAACTGTTTTATATTCTACAAAAATTTATTCTTTAAAAACAGTGGTGTAACAAATGCAGTGGATGACATGGAAGACGAATTAGTGTGGGAAAATAGCAACGTTGGTAACAATTCCAAAATCAGCTGTGACAATGAAAGTGACGAATCATTTTGGATACATCACACTAACGGTTAGAATAAATATAGCTTCAAATATGTGTTTAATATAAATTAATTATTAATTTTTTATTATTAAATTTATTACTAATTTTTTATTATTTCTTGTTAAAATTTGTTTTAAATTCCTTAAGTGTTGATATGCCTTTTATATATACACAATTTTTTTTCTTCAAAAATGTGTAGTGGATTGAGGATACGGCTTAGCATCGATGATAAATTTTTTTCACAAAAACGTTTCGAGAATTGTTTTTGCTGCTTAGATTCGAGTAAATATGGTAGTTATAAAGGTAAAACAATTGGTTATTCTAAATTTTAATTCGTCAAAAAAACTTTAGAAGTATTTTAATTGTAACACTTTACATTCTTAATGGATGATGAACTGCATTTTTATAAAACATTTATTTTTTTCCTCATTAAAAATTTTTCAAATGAAATCAACTCATCATAAAGAGATAGACCAAACGTTTGAGGAAATCATTGGTAAGAAACATTTCAATACTTCAACGCGTGCCTTAACAATTAACTTTTTAAAGGCAATTAAATAGAAACAATAAGCAAACACAAAGTTGGCTCGCACAAAAAAAAAGCAATTTTTTTGTAATTAAAATACAATTAATTCGAATTACCCTTGGGATAAAAGATCAAATATACTTCAATAACTCTTTACAAATCTTCAGTTAAATTTAATGGGGTTTTTTTTGTCTTACAGATACAATTTCCAAATTTCTTTGATATTGTATATTGTAAGATACTATGAAAAATAAGGATTCTATATTAGATATTCCCTTTTTCCGAGTTAAAAGAATTTCGATATTAACGCCAAAAAAAAAGCAAAATGTTTAATTTGTGTATGCTCTGACAAATATTTGACTTTGGTATGAATTCTGTATTCATGTGCGCATTAAACATTACATTTTTCAAATTTTATTCATTTTTTTGTGAATCTTCAGAAGATGGTGAAATTTCCAAAATCATATATTTCAATCCCTAATATATCGTTAACTCGATAATTCACTTCTTAACGTGCTTAAAATAATTAAATGTAAAATTAATTTAGAATTAAATCATTTCTTACAGATTACCTGTTTGAACATAAATTAAAGTTTAGATTAAAATGTCACATGGTTATGTGGCATGTAAAAGAACTGAAATTGATTGAAGCGTCCAAATTTAGTAAAGATGGTTGTAACTAGAGGATGCCACCATAAAATGGCTCTCACATTTAGGGACTTGCCGTGTCTGTAAAAGCTTAGTTACCAATACGCAGCCAATTAAGAAAAACTTTTTCTTATATTAAAAATATAAAAACATGTAAAATAAAAAGAAATTTGGAGATTAAGGCTGGAAACAAATACATTTACTTTGCCAATACAACTATGTTATAAGTAATAAATGAAATCTTTTTTAATTATTTTTTCTTACTTTGGGGGGGGGGAGACAATCCAGATTAAAACTGTCGCACATGAGATCTTCCAACATTTTCAAAGTAAAATTTATTTCACAGAATAATTATATATGAAGGCCATGATAGACATTCCCCAGCTCAAGACTAAGCTTAAACCACAATAGTCAACAATGATTTACATCCGAGAAGACATCTAAGTACCTACCCTCTACAGAGTACAGTACCTTTTGGACTCGTTTACTAAAAGAATACAATGCTCATATTATTATTACTAGACAATACTCAATCTATTCCTTGCCTTGAAATGCCTTTGGGACATTTTGTTAAAGGTCACTAAGCACCATTTCAATTCTAAATTAAAACAGAGAAATACCATGTTCTATAATACAAATGCTGTTAAGACCACATGTCAAAGGAATTTTTTTCATTTCATTCTGTTATCAAACAACATACTTAAAAAAACTTATTTTAAAATTTCTTCCTGAAAGTATCTTAGTATCCATCACAAAATTTAAAATGTTCTAAGATAATGCTATAATTATTAATTATACAATTAATAAAATTACAAATAATTTACTGTGACAAAAGAAATTTTTTTCCAATTGTATCCATGCTCTTAGTGTTTAACTTACAGCAAAATAAATACTTAATTTAGTAGATTTTTCAATATAGTTTTTAAATTGAAAGATACCCTTTTAAATATATTTTTTTACATTTAAATTATATTAAATATTGTGAAGCTTTTCAGGCAGAATTGATGTCGAATCTGAGTAGTTTTTAATATCACACTCAAACACTAAGTAAAAGAAGATTAACACAATCGAAGCGGCAGGCATTTAAATAACATTGTGATAATATGAAGGCGTGGCGTGAATTTTCTAGCAAATTGAAATTTATATACAAAACAAGAACCGGAAGTTCCAAAACTCACATGACTTCCGTTGAAGTCTCTTCTGATTGGTGGACAGCTATCGTACCATGAGATTATATAATGACTAATCTAAATTCGCTTACTGCATAATTTCGAAGTGTTTAATGTTACGGTTAAATTTCATTAGGCATTTAACTAATGCTTTCTAATTTATTTGAAGTTCTGGAGGTTTCAAGACCATTACAAATTCAAGAGTTTTTAAAATAAAATTAAGATTAAATATTACATGAATATATAATCGAATAGATGTTTAATTAAGTATTTCATATGAAGGGTGATTCTATCAAGCACGTAGAAGGCAGTGCAATTAAAAAAATTTTGTCATAAAATTGTGCCAATAGTGTGGTTTCAATAGATAATATCATTGATAAATCCTTTTTTAAAATAAAATTTATTTAAAGATTAATTAGAGGTAGTTAAATGAAATGTATAAGAGAACGAGTTTATGAATTATTATTATTTGAAACGAAATGAGAAGTGTAAATCATTTGAAAACTCCCAAGATAATAGATATAAAACAGAATTGTATAACATGATATGGAACCAAACGACACTTCATGGTATTTTCACAAAAGTGCAAAGGAAGCTAAGTATCATTATATGTAGACATTTTAAAATATATAAAACCAATACCCCAAACTCGGCTTTAACAAAGATTCCTGTTAAAAGAGAATGAATTTTTTTTTAAAAAAATGAAAAATAAACCACAACAAATAAATGTAAGAAAGTTGTTTTATTCTCTGTGTGTTTGTCACCAATACGCGTAAATATCCCTGATTTTTGATTATAACATTGCAATCATTATCATGACTTTACACTGCAAAATATGTCAGTACAGAAACTTTTCAGTTTGATACAATGCAAACGAATTGCATACCTTGAAAAAAATCAAGTACAAATAAACATTATCTGTGAATTCATTACCTTGAATTGGATTGAAACAAAATACCAAAACAATTTACCAGTTTTATTTCATAACTATACCAAGTAGCAAAGTTCATCAACGAATGAGTAGTGAATTTAGTAGAAACACAAATATTATTTTGCTCAAATTAAAATGGTATAGAAAGCTTTTAAACAACATTAGTTTATTTCGGGGATATTCGTTTGCATAACGAAAACACTTTCACATGTAATTTCAAAAAAAAATATTTATCTGTTGATCATTTTATTTATTTTTTAATCACTTATAAACTTGAATAACATGGAAAAATACATTTAGCGATAAACCTTTAAATTTTTCACCCCCCAAAAATATAATTATCAATACATTTTCGTCTTTTTCGACAGCTTCGGTTTCAATTCATGGTAATAAGTGCAATATGTATTCAATGATAGGGGCATTAACGATGCACGAAAAGCAGTAAAATTTATCATTTGTGATATTTCTTTCCTCATATGAAGAGAAAAACAAACGTATGCGAACTAATTTCGATCTAAAAGTCCAACACCAATGGCATGTAATCGCAAAACACATGAAAATTTTTTTTATTAGATACAATAAGAATTTACTGCTTTCACAACTGGGACGAGTAGCATACGAATATTTTTAAAAATGTTTTTTATTGCCACGAAAGAATATCCAAAGGATTTAAAATTCGAAACAGTAGTATGGCTTTTAAGCTCTGTGATGCAATATTTTCATAATGTTATCCGTGGATGCTAAGACTAAATACACACAACACCAAACTAATTCTGCGTTGAACGAAAATTGAAGTTTAAAGGTAAAAACATGCACCTTTATTTGCATTCGTTTTACATATTTAATTACGAAAGATGGAGAAATGTTTATGTTTTCCGCATTATCTAAAAATCTAAGAAAACATACAGTAAAGAAAATCCTATTTAGAAATAATTATGTCTGCCGTAATACGAAGGACATATTTGCCGTAAAATTCTGACTCGAAAAAATTCGAGAAATTTAATAAGGTCCAGGAAACCAGGGAAATCGAGACATCGAACGATGAATATTGATCAAACACTAAAATAAAATGTTCATATAAAACATTTATTATAAGGTATATACATTATACCACAAGATATATTACTTTATATATAAGAATTATAAAGTAGAAGATTTAAAAAAAATATTTTTTATCGGGTTTTAGTGACATTACTGAAGTTTTGTGTTCCAGATTATATATTAACGAATATAATGTATCAGTAAAACTTGATTTACTTATCAGAAAAATAATACACATAGGTTTTATATATAATGTTATTTATGTAATGTTCGATAACTGATTGATAATTAATAAGAAAATAGCTTTGGGAGCAATTTTACGCACATGTAAGAAATACAGTGGACTCTCGATAATTCGAAGTTGAAGGGACCAATGAAAAACTTCGAATTATCAAGAGGATAGGAAAAAACTCCCAATGTATATGAAGAGAATTTTTTTCTAACACATTTAAATGTGAAGCTATTAAGTAAAACAGCAATTATTCATATGTAGGTATACATTTTTTGAAAGTTGTAATTTTTTAAGGTATTTTAAAAGTACTTATTGTGTGTACAGCATAAATATTAAACAGAAGTTATAAATCCTGTATTAAAATAATACATTTGTATATTAAAATAATACATACTGTATATAATTAATTTTTTTTTTTTGACGAAAAAATATGTCCCTTTTTTTTTGTTTTATGACATCCAATCTAACTTTGTCAGTAGATTTATCTAGAAAAAATGAAGCTTGAAAAAGGTCCACATCAACATGATTTGAAGGTTAAAGTTGCCTTGTTGGTTTAGTTTTGGACACTTTAGCTTTTCTGTCAGAGTTATCTGAGTTATCTCCGATGGTCATCAAAGAGGCTACGTTGCAGGGGTGACAACCAGGACAATATAACATAACATATTAAGCTCCAACCTGTGCTACATGATTCTGCATGATAGTGAGTGTTTCAATTGAGTTTTATTTCAGAGTTTTATTAGATCACACTTCGAATTATCACGTGTTGTAGTCCGGCTGGCTACAGATTTTACTTCGAAATATTGAGAGTACCAAAACGTATTGTTTTAGTTCGAAATACCAAGAGTTTTTCTGCGGATTGAGCATATACTTTGAATTAGCGATAGGTTCGTATTATCGAAGGTTTGAATTACCGAGAGTCGACTGTATTTAAAAAAATTTTTAACCGGTTTCAATCTGCTTTTCAGTATTTCTCAATGTGCATAAAAAAAACTTACGTAATCCATTTGAAATATTATGTTAAAGTATTTTTAATGCCGAAAATGAAAAAAAAAATACTCTGTAACGTTTGAACGGTGGACCTTACAACAATCTCTTAATCCCAATAATGTAGTGGTGCAACGTACTCCCTCGCAACCCCAGCAACGCGAGGGATGCAAGGTTCGTAGGAGTCCCGAAGCCTGACTGACCCGAAGTACGTACAGCTTTATTATTCTTTGTAAGATCCGGCTTGGGGCCCCAAACCTGATTTGCACATAGGGGGGACCTGGTATTTTCCCTTACCTCATTGCAATAATGTATTGATCTTCGACAATACATAAAATAAAGTTTTCTTGAACATTACGCAAAATAAATGAATTGAATAATTATCAACACTAGAAAACTGTCGTTTAGAAAAACAGTCTCAACAAAAAAAGAGCTATCATAATTAATTATTGAATTCAGGTCAGGTCAGAAAACAAGTCAAGGTCAGCCGCAACTGTTGACTGAAATGTTTCAGACTATATATTGAAATTTAACCAAGGGAAAAAAAAGGCAGGTCTTCGAGGCTAGAAAATATTTTTCAATGGAATTAGACAAGTGCAAAAAGAAACAAGGTCTAAGCAATTACATACACTTACAAATTATGTCTTATTTAACACTTTCAAAAAATTTTGTGCGATGATTTTGAATTAAATATTTTTAGGAAACCAGAAAAATTATCAGTATTTTACGCGATTACCAACCTAGGGTTCATCGAAAATCCTTTGATATAGTAATTTTACTGTAGTTGAAGGTGCTGTTTTTCGAAAACTTGCTATTTGAAGCACTTTCCTGAAAAGTGAGCAGTTTCCACACCATTATTTACAGAGAGTAAAATAAAATCTGCAGAGACTCACTGGTTTGTTGAGCTTTCTGATACATATTGGTATTTTTTTGATAAATTAATTCTCATTCATAATAATAGGTTATAATAATCATGAAATCGACATATTGTCCTAGGGCATTTTTAGGGCATATATAACAGGTTCCAATATTGATAAAACAGGTAGTATAATTTTGGAGTAAATTATATATTATATATAAAATATACGTGTCAAAGTGTTTGTCCGCGATGGACTCCGAAACTACTCAACCAATCATAATATAACTTTGCATACTGTGTGTTATTTCGTCCAAATTAAAACATAGGATGGTTTTTATTTCAATTAATTACGTCATAATTTTTTTATTGCCAAAAATGTGAAGAATCTGGAAAAAACGCTGCCAGATTCCCGTAAGGGAATAATCGCAAAATGTGGCATTGCTCATTTATCTGTGGAAGCAGATATTGCAAACCCAAATGCATGAAAATTAAATGCCTGGCGTATTTCGGGGTGTGGAATCCGATTTTCGAGTCAGTTTCCAAAAATAACCATAACTTTGCCGGATAAAGCCGGTCGACAATATTTTAAGCACACCATAACAGGGGCTTACATTAAAAGCCATGAATCGTAAAAACTTGGACCCTGGCGTACTTCAAAATGGATAATCCGAATCTGATATTCAGTCTGAGAAATAACCGTAACCTTGTCGGATAATCCAGGACGACCATTTATTACGCAAACTGTGGCAAGAGCTTACCCTTAATGTCTTACTGCGGGAAAAGTGCGTTTCTGTTGTAATTCGGGATGGTGAAGGAGAGTTTGAAATCGAATTTTAGAAATTCCTGTAGCTTTGCCAGATAATGCCGGACGACCCTAATGCCACATCCAGGGACTGAACTTGCCGGCTCAAGGGAACAAAACTAATTTCCAATTGTATCTAGGGGCGGGAAACGATAATTTGAAATTATATTTCAGAAACTTCACTAAACTTGCCGGATATTGTCTGAATTAGGAGAAAAGGCAAATGATTCGAGTCCCGCTTCCGGATTTAGATGATCTTTAGCGAATGAACTTGCTCGCGCTGGAGCATCAAAAGTCAGCACCGTGTGCATTTCTGAGTGTGAAATGAGAATCTGAAATTGAATTTTAGGAGTTTCGATAACTTTGCCGGATAATGCTAGACGACCCTATTTTAGATACACCGTAGCAGGTGCATGCCTTAAAAGCCTTGGATCATGAAAACTTTGTTCCTGGTGTATTTCAAAACGTATAATCCAAGTCTGATATTCAATCTGAGAAATAAAAGTAACTTTGCCGGATAATTCAGGATTTCTGTTTCTTACGCAATCCGGAGCAGGAGCTCACCCTTAAAGTCTTGCCGCGGGAAAAGGGTATTCCTGGTGTAATTTGAGATGGTTTAAGTGAGTCTGAAATCAAAATATAGAAATTCCTGTATTTGTGCCAGATAATGCCGGGGGATTGGAATATTCTCGGACAGCAGTAACAGCCTATCTTGCCGACGTAAAATGAGTGAGTGAGTGAGTGAATATTAACATCGCACTTTTCAGCTACACGAGGGCTTTTGGCGACTGACCGCGTAATTTTGAATCATGGTCAAGTGACGCGGACGACACCTGAGCTGGCACGCCCTCTCCAAACTACCACACCACACCAATGGGAGGACGTTTAAACTCTCGTCAGATTTAACATGAATCGCTCCCCTACACGGCGGGTTTTCAGTGGTGCTGGGCTCGAACTCATGACACGCTAGCCATGATCCAATGCCTTGACCACTTTCTATCGCGGCCACTGCCACATAGTGGATCTTGATTGAATTTCGGAACTGCCGATCCGAATATTCTCAATCCAATTCAATATAATCTCATATCTAAGTCAAATAATGCCAGACGAAAGTATTTTGCACAAACTGTTGAAAAGGCTTGCTTTTTAAAATTCTCGAGGAGAGAGAGAAATGCTTTACTGGTGTTTTTCTGGATAGGACACAATAATAATGTGAAATCGGATTTCAGAAACTCCCGTAACTTTGCCGGATAATGCCGACCGACCGTAATATCCCCTTCAGAGACTGAACTTAAGGAGCAAGGGCGTCGAAAGTGGGCATCGAGTATTTCTCGGGGTGGAAACGAGAATCTGGATACGGATTTCAAAAGCGTCCGTAAATTCTCTGGATATTTCTGGAATGAGGTCAAATGGCTTTGTGTTTGAGTTCCACCTCCGGATTTTCATTCCCTGTAGCAACTAAACTTTCAGGTGCATTCGTGCGAAAATATGATTGCAATAGGAAATTGCATCTTCGGGCATTGTTGTCACTGTGTTAGATTGCGGGAAAAGTGCACATTCCGCATCAGCTGCCATTGGACATTCATAAAATACAAGAGTGAATATGTACCATTGAAAAAAAGAGTGTATTAGCTACAGTATTGCAAATGAATTCAGTCATGATCAAGAAATAGTGTACCATGAACCATAAACATTCAATCAAAGCATTACATAGAGCTTTGCAAAATTTAAATGACAACGAGATAATATTCGGTGTTGCTGTTGTATTACTGTCTGGTGATTTCCAGCCATTACACGCTCTACTTTTGCTCACGAAATTAACGTCTGCTTAAAACAATCGTTTTGATGGCGAAACGTGGAAACACTTTGACTGACCATAAACACGCGAGAACATTTGTAAGATGATCAATCTGAGCAAATATTTCCTAACCAACTACTGAATATCGGAAACGGTGAAGTAGAACTTCATCCCAATACATAATGCATGAAATACCCAGAAGATTTCTGTAATGTTCTTTAGGCAAAAAAGAACTGATTGAGAGTGTCTTTCCGGATATACTGTATAATTATCTTGATAATTATTGCCTCTGTAATCCTGTTACTTAGTCAGAAAAAATGTTGATATTGTGATGAAATAAACTTTCAGACACAAGTTTGTTGCCAGTTGATCCAAAGTTTTTTAAACCAATCGACACTATTGTTGATGAAAACAAAACCGTAAATTTTTCCACCGAGTTTTTTAATTCTCTAGATATATCAGGAATGTCACCACATAATCTTCGGTTGGTTCCCTGGTTATTATCTGCGTAACTTTACTTCACCTAGCTAATGCAAAGGTGTACGTTTGATCATCAAAATTTATACCGGGAACTTCTTCATGCAAACATTTTGAATGTAATGTTTGAACGAAAATTCGGTTTTGCTACTACGGAATTTGTTGCCACGTATTCCACTGATACCGTCAGAATCTCTAATACCATTCAAAAGGCTTCAGTTCCGATTCGCGTTTGGCTTTCGCGATGATCATAAATGAATCTGAAACCGAACATTATTTATTTGATTCTTGGACTTCCATTCATGAAAAAAAATGAAAAATATTGTTCACCAAATAGCTATTAGTTGTATAAAATTATTATTTGTTATACTTTAAAATGATAAAAATAATTTTAAAAATTGCGAAGAATTAACGTTATTCACCATATTTATAAAATTAAATCTTCATATGTTGTTACTTAACGACTTCGTTATTAATTCATGCATTATACTACACTCAAATAGGAGATGAATGAAATGCAAAATTAAAATAATTTGTTGTTTTATACTTTGTTTCAACCCTCCAAAATTATAAACGAGGATTAATTTGACTGCATTGAATAGCTTAGAATAATATTGAACTAACGTATTAAAACAAAGCCACAGCAACGCGTGGCCGGGTCAGCTAGTTTATGTATAAAATGTACGTGTTACAGTGTTTGTCCACGATGGACTCCGATACTACTCAAACGATCATAATCTAATTTTGCATATTGTGTGTCCTTTCATCCAACTTAAAACATAGGATGGTTTTTATTTCAATTAAACACGCCATAATTTTTTTATTGCCGGAAATGTGAAAAATCCGGAAAAAACGTTGCCAGATTCCCGTAAGGGATGTTCATGTGTCTGTGAAAGCAGATTTTGCAACACAGGGTGAAAGTTTTCGGAACTCTCGACGTTATTTAAACAGCCATACGATTTTTGTTTTTTAAATCAGACCAAAAATAATTATGGAATCGGAAAGGTCATTTCTTTCTCCACGATACGGTATAATTGTTTTTGCAAAATAATGATAATTTCAATTTTTTTAGGAGGGAGATTGCAAAGCATTTGATGCTGTTAGAAAGAAAAACATCTATGGAGATGAATACCCAATTGAAAAATTGGAGTGCATTGGACATGTCATGAAGCGCATGGGAACAAGATTACGCCGATTAAAATCTCGATTGAGAGGGCAAATCTTGTCAGACGGTAAGTGTTTGAGTGGAAAAAATCGTTTGACTGAGCATGAAATAGATAACTTACAGTTTTACTATGAATCAGCTATTCGGAGAAATTACACCAGTGTTCAGAACATGCGGCAAGATATCTGGGCCATTTTTCTGCATAAGCTGTCAACAGATGAATATCCTTAACATGGTTTTTGTTCTGATGGTGAAGATTCATGGTGTGGATATAAAAAGGTTGAAGCACCAGGTAAGTCTTACAAGCATAAAAATAGTCTTCCGGTCGCTGTTGTAGAAGCAATGCGTCCTATATTTAGAGATCTTTCCCATCCTGATCTGTTAAGAAAATGTTTGCATGGAAAAACACAAAACCCGAAAGAAAGTTTTCATAATGTCATTCGGTGTCACGTGTTCCTAAAACAACATTTGTACAGATTGAAACACTTTCACTTGGTGTTATGATGCTGTTTGTTCTTTTAATGATGGTAATGTATCGAAATTAAAAATGCTGCAGAAAATGGGAATCGAGCCTGGAGAATATCGGTAAGTGCCATGAAAATTCATGATAGAAAAGGTTAATGAAAGCAGTGTATGCTTTTCTGGAAGAGCGAAGAAAATTAGAAAAGATAAAAGAAAGAAAGAAAAAAAGAAGATAATATTAAGAAAAATAAGGTAAAAACCGGCTACAGTGCAGAATCTTTTTGATGAGGTAAAATTTTATACCAAAAGCTACTGTTTTCTAAAAAATTTCTTTTCTAAACTGTGTTTTCTCTTTTCTTTAAATCTACTGTATGCATGAACTGGAAATTTTTATTTTATATTTCATATATATTCTTGTGTATACTGAAGTGAAATTTTTGAAATATTCCTCAGACATTTAGCTAAAAAGCATATGTCGTAACACAGAAAAGGAAAATTTTTATTAAATTCCTTATTGTACTCTACAAAAAATATTTTTTTAAACAGGCTGATCAATTTTTTAAAAAAAAATTTCACTTCTGTATAAAGATAAATGTTTATTTAATGCACACACAAATTTTTAAGCTTTGTGTTCAATATTTTCTTAGTAAAAGGTACATAAATATATCCCAAATGCAATTACCTTTTACGTTGCACAAAACTTGTTACATACTAAAAAAACACACAAATTCATGTAAAAACATAAAATCAGTTTTCTTGTTGTTGTTTTGGATACCATTTATGTAATATTTTAAGAATCCTTTTAATTCTGATACTTTAAGAAATTGTGTTTACATGTGAATTTATTCTACTGAAACTTTTCGGAATGTCGTATAATGATGTATTACAAAAGTCATTTTTTCATGTATTGACACATTTTCACATGGTATTTATGATTATTTATAATAATCTTGGATGAAAATAATGTATCAGAACAGAAAATTCTTCAAACATTGATGCATAATTTGAGAAAAATGATGCAAATGCTATAAAATATCTCGATAGATTAAAAGTGAAAAATTCTATATATGTATTTTCTTAGAAATCTAAGTAAAAGAAATAAGTAAAAAGTCATAAAAGTTATTGAGAATAACCTAATATTTAAAAGAAATAGTGCAAATACAGATTGTAATTCATAATTTTTTGATGAAGTGACATTTTTTAATAAAAATGCAATTATCTCAAAACGGTGTTTTTGAAAATGCGTGTACCATTTCTCAGAACTTATTCAATGGAAGCACTTGCAATCTTCACTGAATATTACTGATATCTAACTATATATATTGCACGGAGTTTTTATTAATATTCCTATAATACTTTTGTAAAAGTCAGTTATCGTGAAAGAAAATGACATTTTTCAAAAAAATCATAGTGATACTGTTGCGATGAATGTTTTTGAAAAAACTAAACAATATATTTGAAAAAAAACTTCCGATCATTTTAAATAAAAAAGTCTAATTAATATACAGAAAAAATTTTAAGTCTGTACATTTAACAGTTTCTGAGAAACCGGTACATAAAAATGCTCAATTTAACATTAGCGGGATAGGGGTCACCGACTACTCTTAAAGAGGCCCCAGGTTATCATGTTTTTATTAACTCGCTTTCTTGTATTTATGTCCAAATGGAATTTTGTTACTGATTTTAAACTAACTTTCCGATGATCTAGAGATTTGAAATTTAGATTATAGCTCAGAAGTGGATGGCAATGCAGGAAAATGGATATAAAACAAGGTATATAAAAAATTATTAAAAAATATTGCTTTATCATGTTTTTATTAAATGGCTTTTTTGTCTGTCCGGGTGGAAATTTTTAATTGATTTTAAACTAACCTTTCGATAATGTAAAGAAATGTAGACCATAGCTCTGAAGTGAATTGCAATGTCATGAAAATGTGAAAAAAAGTCCTAGTCTCAAACCCGGGTCCCCGAAGAGGCGGGCCTCGATTTCGACAGGGTGTCTTGGCTCCGGAACTACACGAGTATACACGAGCAAAGACCCCCTGTGTCGATAACAAGGGTCAAGAGTTGCGTCTACGTATACAATTTCATGTCTTTGTTGTCAAAGAGTGTTACCATGTTTCTTTATTGGAGTATAGCTCAAAAGGGGATGGCAATGCATGAAAATGGTTTTGATGAAAACATGGTACATAAACAAATTATTTATGTTTCATTCTTTTAATAATAAAAGAATAAATTCCTCAAATTTTAAGTATAAAATTGGGAAAAGAAGAAATCAATAAAAAGAGTTACTAATATATATATATATATATGTAATACGACGATATTCTTGGAATGGATTCTTTAAACTGATATTGAAGAAATATTCTTGAGGTTAATTAAATCTGTTTATACACATCTTGAAAACATTTAGCAAGACAAGGACGACACATAGATGTACATAATCACAAATAGACACACACACACACAATACACAAACACTAGCTGCAGCAGACTACATGATGACAAGAGACAAAAGCGAAAAAGGGCCGCGTAACCGTGTGCTCCGAGTCCTTAAACTGGTGGTGAGGTCGTACGACGCGCGCGAGCAATTAGATTACGATTAAGATTAGCGCGAGAGCAATTAGATTAGATTAAGAACTAGGAAATGATTAACGGGTACAGTTAAAGATTAGAGAAGTCGCACACACATTATCATATATATAATATATTATATAATGTATCTTTTATACCTTGCTAAAAACACACTCCAAATTATGTCACAGAGCAATAACAAAGAATTTTTTTATACTGCTTCCAATTCAGTAAGAATTTTAAAAGAAACTCAAGGAGCAATAGAACTAAAAGGAAAACAGAGATAAGAATTCTTTAATTGATAATATTAAAGCTATTATAAATGATTTTGAATTAAACTTTAATATCAAGCAGATCAAATACTTCATGTTTGGTCTTAATAAAAAGGAAATTGTACTGTTGGATGAAATTTTAAATAATGAGTGCTTTAAGGTGTGTCATGCAGTTCACATCATAAAAGACATTAATAATTTTTTACTTAATAAATTCAATATAAATGTCAATAAATTTAATAAACCTACTACAGAATACTGCACTTTATTATTCATGAATAATACATTTGATAAAGTTAATTTTTCTAGTGTTTTTAATAGACATTTGTCACTTTTTCCTGTTAGGAATGTAATAGTTAAAAAAGCTTTTAAATATAATAAAACGATGGGCAGATTTATCTTTAATTACAATAATAGCTCACCTTCTCTTGACATAGATGACTGTAAATGTAAGAACTATATGAATTTATTGATAGCTATCACAAACATGTAGTAACTGGCAATTTAATATAGTCAAGGATGGAATTTTAAAAGATATCATGAGTAAAGGCACTAGTTTTAGATTAACAATTTCTAGCAACAATAATACTGTTAAAAATCAAATTAATAATGATATAAATAATTTCATTACTAAATCTGCAGTTAAATATGGTTTGCCTTTAGAGGCATTTGATGAATTTAAGTACAATATTTTAAAAGACCTGATGAAATTTAACTATTGTTCTAAACCAGTACTCACTTATAAAGATGTAAACAGAAAATTTATGATTTACAAAGAATTTTATCATTGTTTACATAGATAAAGTGCCTGGTAATTATGCTATTATCTGTAAGTATTTTTATAATACTATGATTAATGAACATTTTTTAAACAATAAATCTTTCAATAGATTGGAATTGTCAGAAAAAGAAATTACTAATCGAATCACTGCTATATACAAGAAATTGAATGTTCCCACTCATAAGATTAAGTTTCCATATATATTTTTAACACCTAAATTTCATAAAAATCCTGTTAAATTTAGAACAGTAAGAAATGGTTTTAAAACTTATATCACTGATGCAGTAAAATGCTGCACAATATTTTGCAAGAATTCATCAATAAGCAATGTAATAAAGCTATAATTAAAAATAGTAAAGAAATTATAGATTTTTTTAAAGATAAAAATACTTATTCAGTTCATAGTTATGACTTTGAAGATCTTTTTAACTCTATTGATATCAATGATGTAATTAGGGTAATTTTGGATAATTACAGAATATATAACCTTAATATTAATTTACAAAATTTAGAACTCTAATAAATTTTGTCCTAAAAGAAAATTACATTAATTTTAATGGTTCTCTGTACAAACAAACCAAAGGTTTGCCTCAGGGTGGCCTGCTAGCAATAGTTTGGCTAATTTATATTTACACTTTTACGAAAATAATTATATTATTAATAATGATTATTACATTTTTAGATACATAGATGACCTAATTATTTTTGGTAAAAATAATAATTATAATCCCAATATCAATTTTTATCCGGAATATTTAAAGCTTCTTAAAATTAATAATAATCCTGTTACAACTAATTACTTGGATGTATCATTATATATTAAGGACTATAAATTACATAGCAATATTTATGATAAAAGAGATGATTTTAATTTTAACATTCTTAAAGTTCCCTCATGGAATTCTAACTTATCCATCTCAATATATCGAAATATTATTTTGAATTATATTTATCGTAACAAGGTATTAGTTAGTGATAAATCTAATATATATTTAAATATTAATAACTTTATTAAACATTGTATAGAACTAAGTTACCCTATTAAATTTATAAAAGTTATATAACAGTTAAATAAAAAAAGTTTTTCAGTTATACAGTTTATAGATAGATGGCGCCTCTAGCTATGTAATTTTGTAATAATATATTTTATTAAAAATTAATCGTTTAATGTCTGGATGGTATTTTTTATTTTCTATAAATTTTAAAATAAAATATAGAAATTTTAAAAGTATATTATATATATATATGTAACATTGCTACTTTCTCAATACATAATAATTATATGCGTTACTGTTATTGTCCATAAGAAGCGAATATGTATTCACGTGGTAAGTCTATTAGTTTGGCTTTGATTTTAAATATTTAGTAATTATTAAAAGCTATAACATTATAGTATTACATTAATAGATTATGGTTTTATCTATAATATAGTTAAACTTCTCTAGAAATTTATTGCTTTCCCTATGGCCCAGAATACTGGCAAAATCAGGTGAAGGTTGGCTGGCCAGAAAACTTTGTTTAAACCTGCATTCCTAGTTCCTAAGGCTGGAGTTTGCTTTTAGTATTTCTGTGGCTAAATCTTTCCTATTATGACGATAGTTTATCTTAGGTTTATAACTATTTTTGTATATTTTGTATATATATTATAATATATATATAACTTGCTGTGCATGGCCCGGCGTTGTACGGCTTTTACCGAGTGTATAACTTTATGCCAGTGAAAATTTCCCCTTTCCCTCTCGGTATCAGCATATCCTGGTTTTTTTTATGTGTGTGATTTCGACATCCACGTCATTAAAATTCCCTTATTCGAAATATCTTCCACTTCTCAGTCATCGGAGGGTATGTTTCCCCTCCGCTTAGCCAGCGCTGCACGGGCTTTTTCTGAGAGTATAACTTTATATATCCCAATGGAAATTTCCTTCTTCCCTCTCGATGTAAGCACTTCTGGGTGTGGGTGTATGCGTGATCTGAGGGATTTCTATACTTATGTCATTAAACTTATCTCTTTTCCGAAATGTCTTCAATTTCTATTTCTTTACAGATCGATTTCTTTTCCCTCAGCTTAGCCCGGCGTTTACACAGGCTTTTTCGTGTATAAAACTCTTTTTCAGTCTTTTCCCCCAGATAAATAAATAAATAAATAAATATTTATAGGGAGAGAGTGAGCTAATAGTAGGAATTGAAAAATAAAAGCATTTAACGAAACCGCGGAATTAATGTACTTGAAAAGATGACGAAATCGTTTAGAATTTACCAAATTTACAATAACTGAAATGTTATTGAAAGACATTTCATCACACTAATTATGTAACTATTTTAGAAGAGTATATCTGTAACACTTTATAAAATTTAAATAAATATTGAAGGTCCTGAACTCCAGAAAGCACAATAAAATACAAGATGAAACGAAATCTCAATTAAGAAGTTCATAGCACATTTTTACTGTTTTCTCTAGAGTTATTGTAGAATATATGCTACTAACCTCTGTTTAATATTTTTATTGCAAAATAACGTTCCTTAAGAGAATTTTTTAATACAAAAATGCGTGCATATTCTAAGTTGAGGTTTCCCGACTGTAATAAATTCACCTACTTGGATATAACTTACTCTGAAGGGAAGCTTTTCCTGTAAAGAAGTTAGACGATACACTGATTTAATTATACAGATTAATTAAGACAAGCTTAACTTCACTACTGTGTGATGCTCCTCATCAAGGAGTTATACGAATACATTAGCGTTGGTGAATTTCTAAAGCTATTCACCTACGGACTAGAAAGTCTTTGATTTAAGAAGGTAATGAATAGTATTGTCTCTTGTGTAATCAGTCCATCAATTTCTATCAATCTACATTAGAGTATTTGTTAGAAATGAAGAACCTAAGTGAAGTGAAGTAAAGCTGGTAAATCTCACGTTGTTAGTTAAATGAATTATTATTATTAGATTAAATTATCCTGGAAACCACTTCCCTTTGCGATTCCATTTAGCAAGTCATAAACTAGGAAATTTTAGTAGTGTAGGAAATTTCTTTTTAAAAACTGAGGGACTTTCGCATTGAGATATAATACCTTAAAACTGTCAAATACAAGAAGAAAGATATTGGTTGAGGAAATAAAAAAACGAAGATGGATCAGTTGTTGAGGGATGAAGAAGCACATATCCCTGTCGAGCTCTAATCTCCAATCAATGATTTTTGAATGACTTAAAAAAATTCTACCATTACCGTGTATTAATAAAAACTATTTGATGTGAAAGAGAAATTCTTAGTTCTACAAGAAAAATATCTGTATACTTTTATGTGGGAAACATTAAGAATTAATATTAAATAAGCTTTTCTAAAAGTTACCATAAGTAGCAGTTTAGCGATTAGTTGTATGGGCGGGCATGGCCTAGCCAATCCGGTTGCAGCGAACAAATCCGAAGTTCAGAAGGAGAAAGTCTTTCGAGCGAATCATAGTTCAGCAAGTGAGAAAAGCAATTTGATTGGACGACCGAGAGGCCGGTAAGGGGAATCAAATAGAGAAAGCACTAGAACACAGTCGGAGGTCTCTGCCCAAGAGATAAATTTCATGTTTTCCCGTTACTACTGTAACTATAAAGAGAATAACGCTACAATTAAGCGGCTGCTGTATTGCCTTGGTTCAAGATGTACAAAAATGTTACAGGTGCATTTTATCATTTGCCATGCTACATCACGTCAGTTTTTTTTTTTTATAAAAAAAATGTTGGACTAGAAGAAACTTTATGCATTTACACGGTATTTTTATATTTGTTAGCCAAAGACTTCGATAATCACTACGTTATGTGAAGCATAAATTAGTAACGGGTTCTCTTCCGTTCTTCAAACTAACTATATTCAAGACGAAAATCGTTTTTCGTTAATTGTCTGATTTTTGTGAACTTCTTTCTGTGAAGGAATTATGACGCATGAAAATTATTCTTACTATTAAAACTAAAGTGAAATGAATCCAGGAAAGATATTGGTTCCAAAATCTTAGAAAAATGGTGATATTTGTGAAAGCTACTTTGTGGAATATTATTGTACCTATGCACAAGGCTTGTAGTCATTATCATTATTAGCAGATATACAAATATTCGAATTCGAATGCGTATTTCTGACCTCACCCAGTTAGGACATACAAATATTTAATATTATGAATTGGGGAAACTCTCTCACATTCATTAACTGAAATCAAATTAGATTTTGAATTAGCGAAAACAAAAGTTGTTGATTTTACAATGTATTTTTCTTTCCTTGTCCCTCTCACTAAAACGAAACGATGAACTCAGGTTCTCCAGAAATTCAACTGGAAATCAACATTTCTAAAAAATGGTAAAATTTTTGTACATATTATATAAAAAAAAGCAAGAAATGTTTTAGATATGCTTTATATATATAAATTCGACCAAATGATCCAACTCTAAAATGTGTTCCATAGTAGAGTTCAAAACATATTACATAAGAGATTTTATCTGAACTGATTTTCTTAGTAGTTTCTAGAATTAAGAATTCACCTATAAAGTCCAAATAAATAAAAAAGGACTGTTAGGAAGATAATGGTTTTATGAAATTACGATGTTTCAATCATGTCGGAAGTTTTGGTCGCATCCGCTCCTTCTTTCGGAATTCGCAAATAGCAAAGCACTCGAATATGGATTCCTTTTCGTCCAAGTCGTCTATGGCATGTGCGACATTGATGTGGATTGATAAAATGGTGATACTAATAAATATTCTTGCCAAGGTCAACAATGACTCTAAAATTGAACACTAGATGGCAGCACAGCCTAACGCTACTGGTTGATTACGCATACATCCCATGGAGAAACTAACTAAAACATTTCCCAATAAATAATGACTAGTAATTCAAACCACAACTGCGCACGCATCAATAAGATCAGTCATTTTACAGGGGACTCCTCACAACGTCAAAGGAGAAAAATTCCAACTCCACTTAAACATACTAGTGAAGTATATCAATTATTATGGCTGGGAAAACAAATCTCTCTAAGTATCACACAGAACCGTCCATCAACAGCAAAAACAATTTTCTTCTCTAGGAAGGGGTATGCAGCGTCACAGAAAATGACAGGTAAAAGCACTTACGACTTTCCCGAACAGGTATTCCTTTTCAAAATCGTCTAAGGTATATATGGCGTAGATGTGGATTGGTAGATTGTTGGTTCAAACAAACACTCCTGCCAAAGTCAACAGCTTATGGTCGAAGGGTCCTGATTTAATCTTCAACCGGTTACGCAGAATTATAAAAACTCCGCCATTAAATGGAACAGGGTCTTAAAAATTTTCCTGCGGGATAAGATATAGAATATTTAAAGGAAGGATAATAATTTAGATATCATAGTCAATAGTGAAAGCGATTCGAAACTACAAGGCTCCTCATCAATAATTTTCTTGTAATAGCTTAATTTAAGTGAACCAAAACTAATCTAAATAAAGAGCTAGGATATCTTTCAAATGTACGAAATAACTTGAAACCATCCCCTGTCACACATATATATTTTAGTTCTTTCATAAATGATTACGATACGATCTTTAGAAGCCAAACTGCGAAATAAATTCCTGCGTTTGCTTACATTTCGAATGTGTTTTCAGAATTCTTCAAGTGAGGCGTGCAACATGTGATGTTATTGGAGTTGTTTTCCGTTTTCTTGGCACGTACATGTATCTTCCCGCGAAGAATTTGGATAAAATCCAGATATTCATTTATTATATTTTTTGTACGATTGCGAAAAAAAAAGAAAGAAATTCGATTCTGTCAGCGAAAGTGGGAGCAGGTGGTCGAATTTCTAATCTTCTTTTTCCTTTGTGTATTTTACATCCCTGGAAAAAGTCAGGTACGATGTATCATGTTCACCTTTAATACTCTCTCTGGATATTTTATTGGGCGATCTGTAACATTCTTTTTTGTCTTCACGAAGTCTTTTTGAGTCACGTTTTTTTTTCTTTTAAAAAGCAATATTAAGATTTTAACATAAATGTATTATATTGTTCGAATTAATTGGGACAAATGGAAAAAAGTGATTTTTACTAAAACCTTAGCTTTTTATCATTACATACCTTATATAGACTGAAAAATCTATATATTAGTACGAAGTATGTCTTCTTTTAGAAGAAATGATTTTTTCTACCCGTCATGGCATTGACTCCACTAGAGTTGCACACATGTTCTTGATTTCATCATCTTGGAAACACACTAGTATAGCCTTTCTTATCATTTGCTCTCTCGTCGTGCGATTCGTCTTAACAAAACGATTCTTGAGAATATGCCACCAGTTTTGAAAAGGATTTAAGTCTGGGGAATGTTCAAGCCAATCGAGTATTTTTATTTTATTATCCGCGTAAAAGTATGGGCCAATTTCGAATTGTGACAAGGGGCCAAGTCATGTTGAAATATTCCATCAAATGTTTCCATGAATATATGGAGCAATCCTACTGCATAATATTTCTATATATATGCCAGAATTCATAATGTATTTAAGAAGAACTAAGTCTCCAGGGCCATTTGTTGTGAAAAAGCCCCAGTCATCAGTTTAAAAGGGTGTTTTACATTCTGTTGGATATGATCTGATAGCAGAGATTCACCATTACTTCTAACTACCTGTATCCGGCACAAATAAATATGTTTCGCCACTGAAAATCAATTTCTTCCAGTCTTTAACAGTCTTCCCGTTTAACAGGATTTATTGGCCCATGCTAAACATTTTTTCATCAATTTCTGAGTTAGAAAAAGTTTTTCCCTCAGTCTATTTGTCTTAAGGCCACCTTCCAGAAGCCTTTTCCGTGCAGTTGAGGTACTCACTTCAACACCATTATCCAATAAATCCCTTCAAAAGTCTATTCTTGTCTTTCTTGGATTTATTTTGGTACTTCTCTTATTAAAATTTTAATTAATTCTTGGAGTAGTTTTCCACTTGTTCCCACATTTTTCTTTTCTTTTTGGAGACGATGATCCAGGATTTTGAAATGTTCTTAAAACATTTAATTCAATCACACCAACTGCCAAAGTTATATCTCTCACAGTCATAGAAGTGTGTTAATTGAGAGCGATTTATTTTAGAACGGTTCCTCGGAGTAATATCCATCTTAAAACACGTAATAGTAACGCGTACTATACAGATCTCAAAATTGAAATTACCAGCTGCCGCACTGAAAGGTTCACAACTGAGCTCCTGATACATTAAAATGAATAAATTTTAGTCAAAGTTGATCTGTCACACTACCTAAAGGTAAATATAACGGTTTGAGGTTGTTCAGGACATCCCTAGTAATCACATACCAACTCAAACAAAGAAAACATGTTTATCCCAATTAATTTGAACAGTATAGTATGTGTAAGGTCTTTTTTTTTAAAAATTAAACTTCACGAATGTTCTGTTTAAATTGCAACTGCAAAAATTGGTTAATTTTTAGTTCATCTCAAAATATTTGAGAGGATTTTATGACGAATGCTGCTCTTTTAAAGCAATAAAAAAAGTTAAATACTAATTACTTTTTTATTGGCAAATTAAGAGCAGAAATAAAGTAAGATTTTGTACCTTTTTGATGTCAATTATTTTTTTCGTTAAATGAATGCAATGATAAAACCATCATTAAATCCTTAGAACAATTACAAGGATTAATTAAATTATTATTAAAAGGTTGTCACACACCTACAACTCAGTCTTTGCGAAAGCTATTTAACAATATCGTCCACTTTGGATTTCATGAAATATGTATAATTATAAGATAAGTATAATTATCTTTTTATTTATTTATGCTGTATTACCAAAGCTATACAGCTTCAAAAAATAAAAATACTCTTTTATGAAGGAAATATTGAAAGTAAAGAAAATATAGCTATGTATACACAGAAAGGATTCAAAGAATTTGAATTTACATTCAAAAGCCTTTGACGACAAGCAGTTTTCGAAAATTAGAAGAAATTACTGTGTGATCACGCATTGAAAGACGAATAATAACTTCACATGTTTCTTTTTAAATTGAAATCCATTTTTACAAATGGAAATCAAATTGCAATTTTTTTAGTAAAAAAATATGCAAATATGTTACAAAAATTATAAAAAAGAAAATAGTATTACACTTTGAAGTTGTAAATGCTCTTGAAAATCTTGATTTCATACGATGTGTGTAGAAGTATTAACTTCGGGATTTATAAAGCACTGTATATACAGCCCGTTAAAAATATTAAGAATAGATAAATCGCATAAATTAAAGCTAAAGAAGATTTAATATAAAAATATATTGCAAAAGTTTTCTAATTAGCTGCCGATATTTTTTTTACTTGAAGATTTTAATTAAAAAAAGACACTTTCATAGAAGTATACGAATAATCTTGCTTTTTATTTTCTACAGTTAATTTGCATTTTCATTAAGTTTTTATTGATTGGGATCTCCATAGCAACTAATGATTATTATCCGCATGGTATTTAATAGATATCTAGCGTGATACATATAAAACTTTCAGGTTTCACTTAGTACAGGGGTGGCCAACCTTTTTGGGAAGCGTGCCACAATATGACAAAAAAAAATTACGCGTGCCACTTTTAACTTTTCCACCAAACTAAAAAATATACAAAAGTGAAAAAATATTACTTATAGGTTTATTATGGGTTATTTACACCAAAAACATACTTTTAAATGCAAGTTCTATATAGTGAAAATGTAAAAAGAAAATGGTATAACAAAAAACCGAAAGTAGAAACTTATATTTTATTGTTGATAAATTTTTACAGGATCAATCAGTTAGCTAAGGTACAAAATAAAAATAAGCAACTTGAAACATTTAATTTTAAATGATTACTAAGCAGTCTCTTAATGTGGCTTTTGAATTTGTAGTTTTTTTACTAAATCATCTATATTTGCATTAGTTCGGGAAGATACTAACAAAATTAGGTGTTTTAGGTGCATATAAGTTAATTTTGAGCGATATTTTGATTTAATTACGTCCATATAACAGAAAACATTTCTTCACAAACATATGTTGATCCAAACCTACAACAATATCTAACCGCTAAATCATGTAAATTTGGAAAATTACTTGGTGGCACAAATTTCCGAAATTCGATGTAGTTCGGATCATTTGGGGTTAAAATATTTTCCTTATATTTGCTTCTCTGAGTAATATGGTGCTGTAGTTCAATAATTTCAATTTGTACCTGAGGTGGGTAACAATTAATGCCTTGAAAAGAAATCAAAAAAGGATTAGTGAAAAGTTCGGTATTTTTTTTCATCATCTTTAAAATCCTCAAACTTGTCACTGAAAGAATCCTGCAAAATGAATAATAAATTTTTAAATCTATCATAGTTTGGAGCATTACTAACTTTGGCAGATAATTCCTGCAAGAATGGGAAATGAGTTAATTTTTTCTCTCCAAAATCTAGACAAAAAAGCAAAAGTTTGTTTACAAAAGAAGATATATGACCAACTAGGGTAGGAAAAATAAAATTTTTTCCCTGTAATCTTAAATTTAAATGTTCCATTATATCGGTAAGAAAAGCTAAATCCCACAGCTAATTTTCAGTCCTGAGGAGCGAGCATTCACTGGGCAGTTCATCGTTTTCTTCCAGATATTCTATAACACATTCCCTCAAACTCCAAAATCTCGCAAGTGAACTTCCTTTGGAAAGCCAGCGCACACTACAATAAAGGAGTAACTCGCCATTTTCTTTGGGGAAGAGTGTACGAAATCTTTGTCGATTCAGAGCACGAGCTCGTATTTTGTTGATACAGCGCACTACGGGGTCAACAACGAAAGACAAGTTTAAGTCTTTGGCACAAAGAGCTTCTTGATGAGTAATACAATTATACTAGAAAAAACTTTTCCTCCCAAATAATTTTCAAGCAATGCAAAAAAAACCTTTTATTCTGCCAACCATACGAGGCGCTCCATCTGTGCAAACACTGTCTAATTTTGTTCATTTTACTTTGTTAACTTCAATTACATTTTTAATTTCCTTAAAAATGTCTTCACCTGTAATTAAAACTAGTTTGGCGCAAATCAAGAAGTTCTTCCACAGTATCAAAATTATTGTTCGTGTAACGCACAAAGAGGCTCAACTGCGCATTGTCTGTGATACCACAGCTTTCATCCAAAGTTAATGAAAAATATTTGCAATTTTGAAGTCCAGAGACAAATTGCGTTCCTACATCCTGGCCCATGTCATCTATACGACGCATGACGGTATTTCTAGACAAAGCTATTTTATCAACCATATTTTTGAAGTTAAGATCACTGACATTTTGGGCGAAAATTAAAAGGCTACTTTTTATTATCTCCGTCAGAATATGGTTTTTTCTTCTAACAACAAAGAAAGTTCATAAGAAGCCTTCACCATAGTTTCCATTTCGTCATTTCTCTTCTGGGACAAAGATTGTTCGCCGGCTAAGGATTTCTTTTTTTTTATTAATGAATTCCGTTCGCAAATTTGATCTAACAGGATATTTGTTGTTGAAATCACTATGCAGCTGTTTGAAATGACGGTCCGAGTTAAATTTTTTTGGTACAAATTCGACATATCAAACAAACAGGCTTGGAAGCATTTTGATGTGTAAACAAGTATTGTTCCTCCCAGACAATTTTAAAATCACGTGCTGCAATATCTTCTTCGTAATTTCTTTTCGATGTCGAAGGTTTACTCATAAACATATTGAAAATAAAAAATGTTTAAGCAACTACGCTAACGCTAAAATCTAAAAACAATTTTATAAAAGGAAGAAAGCTTAACATCTTGCTAAACAGAGTTTAAAGTCAGCTGATTCTGACAGCTAGAGACAATTTGCCGATGTTACGCTACAAATTTTCTAGGCTTCGAATCCAGCGCTCTAATTAGTCATTGATGCAAGTTCTCACTCCACTCCCTCTGCTTTATAAAGCGGCTACTTTGTGGAGATAGAATTACTTCTACCGTATCAACTGCTTTCCTAATATATTGCAGAATTATTTCTTGACATTACAGAAATCGTAAATAGCCAACACCTTCGGAAAAACCTTTTTATCTGACATCACGCTGACAGCCAATAGCTATAAACACAAACTTCAGCACTGCAAGGGGAAGCTGAAATTCGAGTGGAAATCCGAGATGCTGAAAAGCAACCACCCCCGAGAGAGGGTGACTTTACGGCAGATTCGACCTGTCCGAGAGAGAGAATTTTTTTTAGTCCCACGTAACTCAACATTTTTCTCGGAACGTTACAATGCGGCGGAATTGTACGTTTTGGAGCATGATCTCATTTTTGGAGCTATTCTGAAGAAAAGAAAAAAAATCTTACTTATATATAGCGCCCTTAAAATATTACCCTGACAATTTCTGTTTCTTACATATTTTCTTCATGAAAATTTTCCATTTTAATTCAATTAACTCAGTAATATTTTCATAAAATTTTTGTAATTTTTCAATAAGTCTTCGCGTGCCACAGCTACGACTCCCGCGTGCCACAAAGTGGCACGCGTGCCGCGGGTTGGCCACCCCTGACTTAGTACAATGAAAAATATCAAAATTCAGACTTGTCTCTCCTAAATAAAAATCGACCAAATTAATGAGCTGAATTTACTACAGGAAGAGAGTTTTTTTTATAATAAAAAAATGTGTACAAACTATTACTCCTTTAAGGATTCAAAACAAGAAGAATTGTGATTAATCTATCGGTTTGCATCTCAAAAAGTAGCTCTTAAAAAGCATATAAATGGAGTAAAAACTAATAATATATAATTAATTCTCTAGTTAATTAATAGATATTCTCTAAAACACATAAATAACTCAAATCCATTTTTATTTTCACAACGATTAGAACAACAAAATTATTGTCAAAATGCACATCAAAACGCATATAATAATCAGGTAGAGGATCAACTTGAAAAATATGACATTTAAAATTTTCGCATGGATAAAATGTTACGTGGCATCTAACACACAATTTTCTTAGAAATATGCATTTTATCTAAATATATATAAATGCATGTTTGTATATATGACCTCGCTTCACTCCAACACCGTTCAACCGATCACTATGAAAATTGGCATGTATTTTTTTGTGGAGAAAATTTTTGTGCTATTCTCTTTTTTGCAGCTTCCCACCAGGTGGCGCAAAGCAACTTCTGCACCGACCAATCAATCACCAAATTGCCAACATGGTTGCCAAAAATGATGCCAACTTGGTGCTATCGCAAGCATTTCGCTATGTTTCCATTGAATCGCTGTTATCGCTGAGGAACGGCGTTGCTTGCAAATATTACAACATTAGCATAAAATAAATATAACAGAAAGTCATATTAACATATTACACATCCAGATATAAATTATTTACACTATTTTAAGCGTTTATTACAGAAAATTTGTAACAATATGTTACTTTTGCCGAGCAGAGATCAGCTTAGGAAGGTGTTTTCAAAAATCGACCCACAAGGGAGTTACGGGGTAGTTATAAATAAAAAAAAATCCTTTTTATCAGCTATTAGACCTACAGAATTACAATTTAAAAAATATGATTTATTGTTCAACTGAGATATGCAAACAGCTTTATTTTTGTTTAATTTGCAATTCACGTAAAATTAACTCATTAAAGCTTGTATATCCATCAATCTGTATTGTTTAATTTTTCGATTCACCAGTGCGAAGAACGGGGTATACCAGCTAGTTTAATATAAATGCACACTTTCTGCAACAGCAATGAGAAAAATTATTCCACTTCATACATTTTTGTTCTGAGGGAAAAATGGTTTTTACAAGTTCATTATTCCCATTTTGTGAAATATTTAAATTCAACAAATATTCATTAATTTGAATTACTAAAAGTGAACATGTGAACACAAATGTAAGTAGTTTTATTTATTGTAAATAAAATTTCTTTCATTGTCTCTTAGCACATCTGTTATCACGGTAATTTTGAACGTAATTATTGGCGATAAATTTAGGCAACGAATACGAAACTACATTTAAACTACCCACTAGATTGTAACTTTCTAGACTGAAAGAAAAATAAAAAGAATATTCAATAGTGAAAAAGTTTTTGTATAAATTTGTACGTGCAAAATTTATAACTCAGACATTTATTCTTGACTAAACTGTATATTTTTAAATAGTTATATATGGATATTAACTGACCATTCCCTTCAGTAATTATATATCTCTATTTTATCTAGTTTATTCTCTCAAGACAAGTTTCAACCCTATTTCTTGGAATTTAATTTTCTCTAATAATTACTATTCATTATTTTTCACTTGCATTCAAGGTATCTGAATTATCTTTCATGGCACCCTTCCAAAGCTGTAACTGCAATATCTGATTCAAATATTATCTGTGCCGTATGTATAATTAAAGTCTGGAATATAACATTAGAATGTGAAAAATAACCCTAAAACTGTCAGCGAAAAGATACTTTTAATGGCAAGTTAAGTTTTTTGGTTGTATTGATTAAAACTAAGACGACGTGTTGCTGCATGAACGTTAATTAGCTATATAAAGATTTTAAAAAATATATATTTAAGGGCCAAAGATGTAACAAATATTACCAAGCCAAGTATGATAAATTCAAGCCAAGTATGGTGGAGGAGAAAGTCCTGTATTCGTTTTATTGCTTTCATAAAGGAAAAAAACAGTGCTCTGCGAATTCTTTCCGATGTAGAGAATCCTTATAATTATTTAAATTAGTTGAATATTTTTGCTGCTATTTTGTCTATCATTTGGTACAGATTTATTATAATATTAGGATGGACGTTTTAAAGCATAGGTCAACTGGGACCGGCCCAGGGCCTCACCTTGTTTTCGACTCGGCTACAATAAGATCATGATCCCCAAAATTTTTATCATAAAATGTTATTCTCTGATATATTCTGAGAAAAACTGGAAATTTAGAATTATATGCCAACTACACTGCTTGACAATTGCTAAGGAACAGTTACGTTTATCGGAATAATTAAGAATAGACGATTGAAGAAGAAATTAAGTACACATATTTAACAGGGACGATGCGCCTTTATTATAGTACAAAATAGTAGAGATATCATCAAAGAATTAAAAGTTAAAAATAAAAGAGATGCTTCTTGGATGATTTCTAAACAGCTACAAAAAATTTATCTTCTGGTCAGAGTGACGCAGACATGAATAGCTTAGTAAGATGTGTGTTGAACACGGACACTAATGCACATTTTGCACCTATTCTTCATGATCTTCCCTAACAAGGGGAGGGCACGACAAAGGAAAATCATTTTGGGACAAGACTTGGTGTAATAATAGTGCTCATTTAGGGTGCTCAACCCTCAATGTATTAGCTCCAAATGGCCAGTCAATTCGGAGTAAATAGCCTTCAAAATTCATGCTTAGCTTTTATACAATTAAGTTTGAAATACCTCCAGTAACGGACTTGCATAGTTGCTTCTACGCGGACGGATAGAGCTCGAATCACGCGATTAACTTTTTTTCCCAATTCATTTAATTATTTTTTTAAATTAAATAAATTTATTTAGTAAATATTAAATATTTTATGTAATTATTTTGTATTTTATAAAGAAAAATAATTACTGTAATTAAATAAGTATATTTATGTTCTATTTTATAAATTTATTTTTATATTAAAAAATAATATTTATAAGAAAATATATAATAAATATCAAATGATATTTTATATAAAAATTAGTTACAAATAGTTTTATAATGTGAAATACAATATATTTAAACAAAATATTATGTCTATAATACAAAGGTGTTGGCTGGGGAAGGTTGACTCAGCCTTTCAACCCTTCAGTGGGTCGATAAAGAAGTACCAAGCTTGCTTGTGGACTAAACACTGGGGGTTTCGCTTCAGACTGACCCCCTGATTGGGACATTCGCTCATGCACCTCAAAGCCCAATGGTCACATATATTGAGTTGGGCACAGTAGGCTCTGGCCCTCATGGGCTGTTGTGCCACTGAGTTTAGTTTAGTATATATAATACTGACATATATAATCTGTAAAATATATTATTATAGTAATAATTATTGTTATAAAAAATTTATGACTTCATAATTAATAAAATAAAAAATAATATATGTCCTTTTTTTTGTAATACTAATTTCAAAATTTTTCCCAACTGTAAGCAAGGTAATTTCTCGGGTAACTTCCTTACTATTTGACTATGATTAGAAACAATGAAGTAATTTGCCAATAACTTTATTACAATATGTCAGGAAAAATTATTTAAATGTTATGTACTACAAAACTTTAAATATATATATTTTTTAAATTTAGCATTCCCGAATATTGTCAAATGAATTAATTACAAAAATCTATTCATTAAAAAAAATATTTTTTTTTTTTGCAATTTCTTGTAAATATTTATACATAAAACTTTTATAAATAATAAAAAGATAATATATAGAAAAATATTTCAGACTAAGTAAAAAGGCCTGTTTAATTAATAAGGTATAACTCAAATAGATGAAATAATAACAAAAAAATTATTCCAAAAAGGCAAACAGAGGTTAAAAACTTAAAAGTGTCTGAATATTCTTCCCTGAAAAGAGAAATTATTTCAGTAAAATAAGGATTTTTATAAAAATCAATTCAATATTAGGAAGATTTATGGCATAGTCAACGAACATAATATAAAATATACATTTGTCAAAAAGGAAGAGAATGGGAGGGAAATCTTCGATAATTTCTGTAACTTTTTTATCACAATTAGATAAAGTTTTTTAAAGCCCGAAAAACTAAATTATTAAATAATTAATTTATTAATATAATTAATTAAAACGATTTTCTTATTTAGAAATCTATTTTCTCTGTTACAAAATTAAATTGAGAAAGCTGTAAATGGACCATGCTTTCAATTTATTTATGTTTATAGCTCATAGATATTATGTAAGTACTTTTAAGAGGTAATATTCTAAATTATTTAGTTGAGACGAGATTAAAGTGTGAAAATTTAAAAGCTTCAATTATAACCATTTAAATTTTTTTTTAACTAACTTAATTTCTTCGTTTAGCCAACAAAGGTGTGAAAATCAATCAGGGCCATTTATTAAAAAAAATTCTGGCTAATTTTTTACTCTGACTGCATTTAATACATTAACATTTTTTTGTCAAGAATAAATTTTTTGAAATATTCCGTTGTTTTAAAATTAAAAATCAATTTTTTAAATAATTTTATAAAAAAAAGGTTTGAGATATGTTATTTACGGATACTTGTATTATGAAATGTTTGAAATATTCATTTAATATTGTGGGACTTATTTTTGAAATTTCCATAAATGTTTGAAATATTCCATTAAGAATGGGGGAAGGACTCATTTTTTTTAAGCCATTACAGCATGAAAGTTTTTAAAATATTTATTTCAGAACGGAGAAATCATTCTTGAACTCTCATAAATAATACATTTTTATAAGAGTCATTTTTAGATGAAATATATGATTGAAGACTATATACAATCTTATGAGAAATCAATTGCGCGTGAAAAATAGAATGTAGTTTTCTAAAAATATATAAAAACTGCTTTTTCCAGAAATTAATTTTTTAGAACTGATTAGTTAAGGCTTTAAATATCATAAGTAGTTTTCAATAAGTTAATTTTTATGTAATAGGAAAAATCCTCCTAATAATTTTTAATTAGGTACAATAATAACCCAAATTTATACTCGATATGTGGAACTGAGTTATATAACCGCGTAAGTCGAATTCGCGTCGAGGTATGATTTTGCATATAAATATATATATATGTAAATTATTTTTAGTTGGGGAAGAAAGAAAGAAAGTAGTAATTTAGTGGGAAATGTTTAATAAAATCTTAAATAATACAAGTACAAAATCACAAACTGAAATTAATCTGTTGTAAAAGTTTTTATAAAATCTAACAAAGTAGTCTGCCTCTTCTACAGGTTCTTTTCACTCCCGCAAAATAACTCGTAGCATGCTAATAAACTTTTATTCCTTGTTTTGTTGAAAAAATACACTCATCATTGAAGTCTATATTTTCTAAAATTCGTTACTCTTTTTCAATTAAACTGAGGCCTTCTGTCAAAGTCCGAACCGTTATTTGATCTTGTTATTGAACAAAGTCTAAGGACACAAATTCATCAATGTCTTCTTGCTCTTGCTCATGCATTCTTAAAAACTCATCAATTGTCAGCTCCTAATTGTAGGAATCCAGCAATTCTTGAACATCATCACTATCCACTTTTAAATTTATTTGCCTAGCAAGATCGACAACTCCTTCAATTAAAAAAAAAACAATTTTTTCTCAAACAAAGGA
Source organism: Trichonephila clavata (assembly GCA_019973975.1). Taxonomy (NCBI): domain Eukaryota; kingdom Metazoa; phylum Arthropoda; class Arachnida; order Araneae; family Nephilidae; genus Trichonephila; species Trichonephila clavata. The sequence continues at coordinate 50,160 of BMAO01018594.1, read as the reverse complement.
CCATTCAACGAGATTTGAAAATCACATAAGTTGAGGTATTACTGTATTTGATAAGCTGAAGTGTATAAATTCCCTATTTTCAAATATCCATGTTCTAAATCAGCGGCTTTGAAACCTTAGAGCTTCATGGACCACTAAATGTATTATTTTATACTTTCCCTAAATCCATATTTATGGATTTAGGGAAAAAGATGAATACATTATATAAAATAATAATCAAAATATAATTAGGTTAAATTAATTGAAAAAAGCGGGGTGGAATAAACGCTGGCAGAGCATTTTAAAATTTCTATCAAAATTTTTTTTAATTAAAAAAAACTAAAATTAAAAAAATGTTTTATTTATTTTTATTTTTTGATTAATAATATGCTGATGATAATAACTATATGTTTGCAAAATTTATTTATTCTGCTTTAAAAATTGAAAAAAAGGATGTATTATCCCTTTAATATGGCTACTAAATAACGCTGACTTTATACAGTTTTAATGAGACATGATACGTTTTTGTACAAAAATCTTTGATTTAATGATTTTTATAATTTTTTTTGCTTGTAACTAATGTATATGGATAATGTAAAATAGATTTGGTTCTCAAATTGCTACAAAATACTAACCATTTAATTTTTTTAAAAAAAGTTTTAAAATTTATGAAGAAATTTTAAATTATTACTCCACTTACAAAAATGGCTGCATACATATGAAATTTGGTTTAAAAATACAACAAGCTATGTAGAACAAAAGTTGGTATGAGTTTACTTCTAGCATTATTGATATATGTAAAATGCTTTTTTTTCTGAATGGTTATTGAAAATTTCTTGAAAAAGGTGTAAACTCTAATTTCAACTATTTTTAAAAAAAAATAAGTATTGGTTTGATTCAAAAATGCATACCAAATTTTGTCACGTGTACTATTAGCAACAGGTAAAAATTTTTAAAGCATTAGGCACATTATAAAAAAAGTCTTAGCATTTTAAATAAAGATGAATGAATTATTTTTTTTCTTTCTGAGGTAATTCCGTTACAGTTTTTGTTTGCTTTTGAGATGCAAATAAAAAAAACGAACATAAGAGTTATCGTAATTCTGAATTTTTTTTTCAACTTAAAGGTTTCATATTTTGTGAGATTATAGAAAATTATTTAGGTGAGAAGAAATTTATTCGAATTTTTGACTGATTTTTGTCAATTGAATCGCATTGTGTATCCTTAAATATTATTAATAACAACTCAAGCTCTAACTTCTCACTGATAAACATATTTCGTTCAGATTTAAGAGTTATATGTAAAGCTCAAAAATCTTACCATCTCTAACGGAAACCCCTTGTATGTACATTTATTAACTAGTAGTCAAAACGGCTATTTTTTAACATTCACATAAAGTACATTATAATTATATTGTCACTCATTTACATCTCTATTTACATTTCCATATCTTTACGAAAGGAACTTTAAGAGAAGTAAGAACAATCCAGCAATTCAAAGCACGATCATCTTACTGTAGCTTAAAGTGCGAAGTGCCTTCCTATGGAGGCATGATAATGGTAGCAAGGGGCGAGAGCATATCGAAAAGTCAAAAATAAAAGATTTAAGAAAATCATTAATTTACTGAAAGGAATAAAAAAAAAAAAATACATTCTGAGATAATAAAAAAATACACATTTACGAGGATATAATATTCTTATAAATGTATCAGTACTGCACAATGTATTTGATCATTAATTCATCAATATTAAGGTAAGAACAAGTTTAACAATTATTAGTGACCTCATGGGCTTATCATATACAAAATTATTTGAAAAATTTTATACTTATGTTGATAATTTATACAGTTTATAATTAAAGTCGTATTGTACCTTCAGCGTCAAAGTACATTATTATTGAATTCAATACATTATTATTGCATGGAGGGGGGCGCCATGAAAATTATGATTGAAAATTAGGTCGCAAACATTAAACGTTTGAGAAGTCCTATATATACCTTTCTGAAGTGTTATGCTGTCAGTTTACAATAGTTGCCAACAGTCGCTGTCAAATGTCGATAGATTCACCTCCTAAAGTAATTAAAAAGTCTAAACTCTCAGTAGAAATTTTGCTTGAAGTAGTAGCAGTAGTAGTAAAAATTGTATATACCATATTCCTAATATTTTTTGTAACTTGTTATTTTTAAAACAGAATCTTCATAAAAATGTAAGTAGTGTCCCAATTTTTCTATGGACCATTAAACAGTTTTCACAGATCTCCGCTTGGGGACCACTGATCAAAATTACCTATAAGTTTCTACTTTAATCCTATCACTCTATAGAAAATTTAATGTAAACTGCGAGATAGATTAATGCGTTTTCAAAATTGTTTGGATCGATTTTATTTTCATTTTTATTTTTGTTCTTCTGGATAATTAACATTAAAAATACACTCAATCATAAACTGTTACACTATAAGTATTCACTCAAAGTAACCCTATGAATGTAATACTCTAACTAAATTTGCAACCGATATGAAAGTATTTCTCCTTGAATGCCTTTCATACTGAATTGAAGGAATTTCAGTATGAGATAAATAAATCTATCTTCATTTAAAATGAACGAGGCATTTATTAATCATGAATAAATGAAATGATTTTTAAGATCACAGCGGTAATTCCGTTTTTAAATTAACCACAGTCACGAAGTCCTTCCTATTTGAAAAGTCATTAGTTTCCGCCTGAATAGTTTCAAAGTTATTCCCATCGAGGAATTTATCGATTTAAGTCGTCCCATCATTAGTTAGTCTTGATAAATGAAATAGTCTCATACTGTTTACACCAAGTAATTTGTTTTAATGTTGAATGCGTAAGTTATTCGCATTGTAAATATGAGTACTTACCGTATTATACATTCATACACATTCAAATGCAGTAGTTAAAATAATGACAGCAAATTGCCGACATTTTTTTGAACTGGCGATGTCTTTTCGTTTGGCGATGATATAATACGTAAGCACTGGAATATGTAGCATATTTATCAGAAGCCCAATCTATGCTTCTAATTACTTTTTTAAAATTCGGAATTTTTTTCGAAAAATATAGCCATTTACTGCTGCACAATTGACATTAACCGCTGAAGCCATTAAAATAGTCACGTGGAGTAATAGAAGACACTGTATATCTAAATGAAGTAGTAGTTTGGCGAATGAGATAACTCAAATGTCTCGTTCTTCCAAAAATGCTAAAAAGAAAAATTGTTTTTCAAATGAGTTTTTTTTGGAGTAAATAAAAAAAAATATCTCATGCTTAATTCTTCTATGCATATATTCAGGTGCTCTGGTGCTAGTTCACTCAAATTTGTCTTTGGTTACCGTTACTTGTTTATACTTTTTCAAAAAAAACTGGTGCTTGTGGTAGCTTGAACCATAGTACCACTGAAGACTTGCCGTGTCGAGAGTTTGATGCACGATAAATTTGTCGTGGCTCAAAATCCTCCCAATGGTATGGTGTGTTAGTTTGGAAAGGGAGGATGTCGGTTTATTTGCAGTCCTTGTAATTTGATAGAGGTTCAGCATTTTGAGGTCCGTCACCAATAGCCCTCGTGTTGCCGCATTGTGCGACATTCACTCAAATTTAAAACACGTCAAAATTAATCAGGTGTCGTTAAAAATGAGCATTAACAAAATGGCGCTATTGAGACAAATTAAGATTAAACTATTGGATGGCTCCCCAATACGCAGACCTAAAGTTTTTTACTTTTTTATTTCTGTAAAATATGGCCGCTGTAACCCAGTGGTCATTTTTATGGACTTGTGGCCGGCATGTCATGAGTTCGTGGTTTTGGGCTGCTGAATATCCGCCGTATAGAGTGGGCAATGCACCTTGCCAACATGAGGACTTAGAGCAAGGATGGCGAACCAATGGCATATGATACAATATTTTGGGCACGTCACCAATCAAAACGGTTTGTATTTTAATGCAAAATAACAGTTCACTATGAAGTATTATGATTGATCGGTCACGGGGGGGGGGCATGGAGAACACTCAATTGTTATTGTCTTGCCTTTGTTACGTCGTGGGCTACAATTGCTAATGATGCAAAGTTTGTTTACGTATAGCATAGTAAATTTTGTCGACACATCTGTATTTTCAAGATAATTTATGTTATATGTACGATTTTTAACTATTATTTAATACGGTTAGTTCTGCATAAAAAGAGAATAAAGTACATGATAGTTAGTGTAATAGAGAATTTCAAACTTGGTGAACCGAAAAATATGACATTATTAGTACAGGCGACAAAATGCTGTGAGTTTTATCTTCTGGAACAGTGGTATGTAGAGCACATGTTATTTGTCATCTAATTTGCAACAACAGAAATCACACTAATGTTACTTTAATTTGAACTACCCTTATAACTAAAACATTTACCATTACACAGAGCAAAATGTATTTTTTTTCGTAGTAAATAAAGAATTTTAGGTTGTTGGTATTTAGTTTTATTATTTTTCCAATAATCAAAAGTCAGCATTATTTGATGGCATGTCTATACCTCATTAAACATTTCTTTAGAAAAAATGGCACGCTGATCCATAAAGGTTCGCCACCCCTGACTCACATCATCGACAAAGTTTTCCTGTCGATCAGCTCATATGTCTTTTTCGTCAATTATTGACCAAAATTTAAAATTGCGAGTTCCATCGCCAATGCTCCTCGTGTTGCTTTACAGTCCATACGTAATAACCGCTTACTCACATTTCTGTAAAATAATGATCGTTGTTTCATGTGAAGTGCATGTCATCGTATCGCATGTTGTACAGTTTTGATAGTAAAGAATCTGTTCAAATGTCGTCTTCATCGCCTGATTACAGTGCGAGATCCAGGATCTGTTGCCAATATCTTACTACGTAATTTAATTTTAATTTGATGTAAGCAAAAAATTCATGAAATCAATATCTTATTTCGGATCCAGAAAAAATGAACCAAATATGTTAAAAAACAATTTGATAAGGAAAATAATTTTTTTTCACTTGAAATGAAAATTATTTTTTACAACGGAGGCACACATATCGTCAGAATAATGCTTATAAAAAAATCACATTTTTGAATAAAATCCATTAGGCATTTTGTTGATGGGAATACTTGTTGAGAAAAATTGATTCTATTTTACTAGAGTCCTTTTTATCTTCAATATAAAAATTTTATAATGAATAAATCTAATACGTAATATTATTGAAAACATATGTATATAAGTAAAAACAAGAACGTGTAACCCATACTTCCTTATTAACTTTTGGTTAATTGTCAAATTAACTACTATTTTAACATTTAGTTGTTTTTTTATTTATTTCATTTTCACTGAAATGTTTATTACAAATGATAATAAAATATTTAGTGGTTTTGATAAATAAATAATAAATAATTATTTCTTGTTTATTCCTTTTTTAGTCATCAAAATTTAAGTACGCCATGGAATTTGAAATAAGTAATAATTTTAAATATTATGTGAATTGAAAACTAGTAATAACCCTTTACGAATAAGGGAGTTTTTAGCATTTAGGAAAGGTTGATATTGTCGTATTTATTTGTAAATTTATCTGCAATTTTTATACAAAAAGTCAAAATAGAACATGCCGAACTCAATTATGTAAACAGGAAAGTTTTTTTTAAAGGAAAGAGCCGTCAAATCAATAGGCAACATTCACGGGCTGTACTCTGTTATTATTTCGGTTTATTGAGTCGTGTAATAATGTATTCCGATGTTTTCTCACATGATTTATGTTATTCAGTAAGTATAACTTTGTACAATTAAGTATATTTAGACACAAAAGAAAACATGCCCTGATAAAATTACACATTGATCCTAATTCGCTTGAAATATAGATCCAAAACACTGCAGTGATTCTATACGAGTAATATTTTCTCAGCCAGTGGCGTAACAAAGAATATTAGCCAACCCCTACAAAGTCAGGTTTTGTGCCCCAAGCCGTATCTTACAAATGATTGCAAAACTAGAGCATAACATAGGTTTTGGGCCCCTCCTCCCCCAATGCGGGGATGAACGTTACGCCACTGCTCTCAGCTCTTGATAGGTAGGCCAGATTTTGTTTTTGATAATACGCTACCTATCGCCATAAATTTTTCATACCTTTTACAAATTGTGAATCTTGAGACGGACCTCGTTTATTGGTAGTCCGAAATTCCCTCTGTACGTGTGTTCATGCTTAAATTCGATAAACCATTCTACAACTTACGTTTGTTCTTGCGGTGAAGCCATTTTGAAATGAGAATGGATTACGTGGACGATATACCATCTACTCTGCATTTCATTAAGTAGATGCTTTGAACTTTTCTTTATGGAACATAAAAAAACCGTAAACGAAAATTTTTCGGACTTCTTGCATTAATTTTTAGAACAAGAACTCAACCAATTTAGTCTTTAGATACTTTAAGGCATATAATTTAATCTATCAAATGAAACAATCTCTTAAATTACAACAATAATTTTAAAAGTCTAAGCACATAAAAATATTAAAATCATTAATGCGAATTACCTTGCATAGTATAAAACCAGTGGCGTAGCTACCAATGGGCTAGGCGGTGTCGTGCGCCGGGGCCCTCAAGATCGGGAGGGGGACTTTGGACCCTTACCACCAAGCAAGCCGAACTTGCAATTATTTCTCCCACATTTAAGATATAAATATAAAAGGTTGCAAAACATAACTATATATATATAATCAATCAGTTGAATCAATCAAGACAACTCAATCAGTAATTTCAAACTATATCGGGAACTCCCTCTAAATTCTTTCCTTTGTATAGTTTGGCGAACTTTACTTATTGAATAGTTTATATTATTTTTTCAATTTTTTCATTTTCCTTACTGTTACTTAAAAATAAATTTAAAGTTTCCTTAAAAATCTTACCATACATCTTAAAAAACCTACACAGGAAGCTATTTCTTCTTGGTCATTTTATTTTTAATAACAATATGGCTCATAATAAGCTATTTTCCTCTTTCAGGATTTCGCAATTTAGTATCTGCAATAGACTGATGTAATTTTATCCCCCCTCCTTTGTTCTTTCGCAGGGGTATTTCTTTTCCTAAATAATTATAATAATATTATATTTGCTTGTATCCATTTCCAGTCTATCACGTGTCAAATCGAGAGAGAGAGAGAGAATCTTGGTAATCACACAACAAAACTCGCACACATACATATAAGTAGTATGTAGCTTTGCTTTCCTATATTCTGCAGAGCACGATAAAAGTCTGATGTTAAAGTAGCTTTGTATATTTAAAATTCTAATATATAATTCTTCTTGATAAAACTAAACCAAAATAGGGGGTCCTCATTTTTTTCCTTTTCTTTTTTTCCCCTGCACCAGGGCCTTTGGATACCTAGCTACGCCATTGCAGAAAACATTTATTTGTAAGAACACAATATCATTATTAATCCCAATTTATAATTTTTACATAAAATACAAAAGTGAAACCAGAGTATGTATCAAAACATTAGAATCACGTGAAAAGCAAAATAAATACAAATACATTAGGCGTAATTAATGCATCAAATACTTCTGATTAAAAAATCAATACACTTTGTTCTCATTCCCTAGCATTTGTGTTTAATGACAGTTATTCCATCACTTCAAGCCAGTCACGCCCAATCATCGAATAATTACTGTTAGTTTCGGCGTATAATCTTTCTCCCTTTGAGCATACAGTCATTTACAAAGTGCGTGTAACTTTTATTGGAAGCAAATTAAACTTTTCACTTCAGTAGAACACGAAAGCCTTCTATTAAACTAATTAGTTGTTTCCGAAACTAAGCATTCACTAAAAAGTTTCTCGCAAATGACCGTGAAAAACATTTGAGTGAACACTTTAATTTAAATTGTTAATTGGAAACAATGTTGAAAGTATATATAGACTTAGTCTTGCATTTATAAGTGTACTGATACTTTTCAGAATGTATTTTCCTTACTTTCAGTAAATTAAATTTTTTAAAAAATAATCTTTTGTTTTCGATTTTTTAATATCCTTACCCCCCTTTGTAGGGTTATCATGGCCCCCTAGGGGGGCATGCCCCCCAGTTTGAAAAACGCTGGTATAGACCAGGGGTTGACAACCTTTTTTGCTGTGATGTGACAAACCAATCAACCAATATGATTCAGGGTGTCTCACAGTTGGAAATATTTGAAACAATTGATTCCCGCTGCAAAGCATGCAGAGTTAGGAGATGAAGGTCAATTATGTAGAGTTAGAGTTTTAATATATAGTAACAGTGGTATGAGAGACGGAGAATATTTGGGCCCCGCTGCAAAGTCATGGTTTGGGCCCCCAATTTGGATTTTACAAAGGGTAGGTACTTCGCGGCAGTCAGGTTTTGGGCCCCTTAAAACACCCTGGTGTATAGTAATTATATATATATATATTTAAGATATTTATTAACATAAAAAATAAACTTAAAGTATATAACTATTCCTTCAACACAAATAAAAAGTTGAAGTTGTACATATATTTTGCATTTTGTATTTTTTAAACTTAATTATTAAAATAAAAAATAAACAACAAAATATAATAATCCTTCAATGTAGCTAAATACATTATTCAAACCTTTTGTCTCTGCACCTCTCTATTTTATATCGCAATGTTAGGGGTATAATTTGTGACAATATATTTTCCACGATTCTGAATGTTCGGTTGAGTCTGATAAGAAGTTGTATAACTTCCGTACAAACTCACAATACTTTTCATGTGAGAAAATATTTGTTCACATAGATATTTAGAACCGAAAGCGTAAAGAATAGTACATGGAATTTTATCTTCAAACAATTAAATCAACAATTAATACAACAAGACATGTTCCGTGGACGCTGAAACCGCGGAACATGTATTGTGGTGTTGTAATCTATATTTTTGTAAAAGAGAAAATTTTAAAAAAGAGTTAAAACACTTAGGTATTTCCTGGCCAACTATTTTGTCTTTGTTGGTCAATTGTTCTGAAAGCCTTAATGTCTTGAGAAAATATGTTTATAGTATAGATTTTTAAAAATTTATAGGTACCTTCCTTTCTTTATATTTGTGCATTTCCTCCCTTCCTTTTATTAATTTTTGTCTCTTTTATGTTTTTTTAAAATTATTTTATAATGTTGTTACCACTTATGTCTATAAGCCTCATGTTATGCAATGTGGAGCATGAGGAGTATCGCAAATAAATTTACTTAAAAAAAACAATTAAATCATCAGAAATTCCATCCAACAATTTGAAAAAGCCGTCGATTTACAGTTAGAGTTATCTTTCAGATTTCTTAATAATTCCGTGAATTTGCCTTTCCGCAATTCTGAAAATGTTAGTTCAAGAAGCTCCATTTAAAAATTATCAGCTTTACTCAAAAATTAACTAATTTGTAGAGAGGAGAGAGTGTCACTAAGGAATGTACGACGTGCCAAAAGTGGCACGCGTGTCATAGGATGTTGTCCCCTGTTGTAGACGATGGAATAACAAAATATTGCGCTTGCGTTGTTATTTATATGGAAATTTTTCCCCCACGATGTACGAAAGTTTAATTCCGAGCATTATAACTTTGATTGTTCTTGCATTGAGGCATTGAAATAAAACCATCTTCCAGAGTTCTTAGTATTTGAAGAAATGGAAAATATTACAGTGAATAAACTTTATTTAAATCACACAAATAGTATGGAGCAGACAGTCTTGATCGCGACCCGAGGCCTCCTTACCGGGCTGCATATAAATGGTTTTTTGACACCTTAGTTTTATTTTTGGTTCCTCTCTATGGAAAGTCTGACGACCCCTGCTTTAGAATATATATGTTATACATTTTTTTCAGTTACATCATCAAAATATTCATTTCTAGGTTTTCTTTCTATGATGAATATATTTTGAGTTCATTGACCTTTCTGAAGAGGCCTTCTACTTTTGATAGCATCGAGTAGTTGCAATAAAGAGGCTTTGGGGACAATATATTGAGCCGAAAGACTTAAGTGTATTACATATAAGCGATATACTTATTATCTTAATACATGAAATGGAAAAATGAAATAAATAAACAATAATTTTCAATTAAATAATACACAATAGCATATTTTTTTTTTTTAAAAAAAGAGAGATTTCAAGATATTTAGATTATTTAAATTATTATTTTATTTGTGAAGTTAGTGGTGTAAAATTATTCAAAAACTTCTACAGATTGCTCATCACTTTATTTTTAGATGGACATTATGTAAATAAACATAGGCTACCTTTTTTTTAAAAAGAAATTTTTACTATTTAATATTCTCTCTATATAAGAGAAAAGGGACTCTCTCACTCATCACGAGATCTCCGGAACTACTAGACCTACAGACTTGAAATTTGATAGAAAAGTTTCTTTTGTTGAGTGCAGATCCGCTAAGAACAGGTTTTATGAAAATCGACTTCCAAAGGGGAGGAGGGACTTGTGAAGGTGATAAAATAGAAAATTTCCATTTTTGAACCATTAGACCAACCAACAAAGTTGAAATTTCTCGCACTCGGAATTCTCTGCATCATGAAAATCCACCGACTTGGGCCGTATTTCGAACCCGCAACCTTGGTGCAGAAGGCCGTCAACAAACGATCCACGCCATTCAGCAGGCTATAATTTTTTTTCTGAAAAGAGCAATTTGAAAGCCTTATAAAGTCCTCTAAAATCTCACGTTTGGAGATAAAGGTTCGAAAGAACTAAGTGCTCCCACCCAACCCAGTACAAGTACCAGATTTGAAATTCGGTAAGCATGTTTCTTTCTTTGAGTAGGGAGCCGCTAAAAACTAAAAATGGGCTTGCAGAAATCGATTCTGGGAGAGAGAGTATAAGAGATTTAAAAGATAATTATACTTCCATTTTAGAAATTCAGAGGCGAGTCTATAAGAATGTCTTTTAGTAGCATCGAAAACGTAATGTTAGGACTTAAACCTTTCTCTCTTTCAATAACTTAACAATATATTTTTATACAACATCAGGAAATATCCAGTGTGGCTGTCAGGTTACGTTCAATATATTATAATTGTTCATTATTAATTATTACAACAAATAAATCCTTTACGAAAATATGACACAGTGCACATTAAATATAAAACGAATACCAGTTTTTAAGGTAAAATAATTTAAAAATTAAAAATTAGCTAAACACTAATGCATGAACCGTATTAAGTACACACAATATAAATTGTTTCATTATTTACATTAATATAATTAGAAAAAAGGTGAGTGAGAGATTGACCACAATCTCTGCGAACCAGTTCGTATGACCTATGGACTGATGGTAGGAAATCTCTACTTGAATGAATCTACAGAAAACATGGTTTACCTGTTAAAGAAGTCGTATCACTTTTGCAATAAACCCATTTTACTCCGTGTTGTATATTTCTTTTAGTACCTTTGGCATGCTTTCTCCTGATTCTTTTCGTGGAAGATATTTCTTTTTAATCTCTCTGTTCTTAATCTTTATTCTCCACCCTATAAATTTTACTCCGATAAAATCGTTTTATTGAGAATGATCTTAGCAATAGAGAAAAAAATCGAGTTACTTTTAAGTAAAATAAACTTGTTTTTGCTGCTTGATCGTTGAAAAATATTGCCAACTAGAGAAGATTGAGATACTTTAACCACGTGTTTTAAGTTGAACGCGCACAATTATCGTATGCAAAAATAACTTTACTATCTACACCTTCCGAGAAAACAGTAAAGTACTATTTTTGGATTATTTTAGCTGTGCTAAATTAAAATTTGTAATAAAAGTCCATACCATTTTTTTCTCATTTGTTAACATTTATATGAAAATACATACACACCCTAAAAGTCATTGCGGATCCAACCCATATCGAATAGAGGTTTTGATGGACCTGATAAGAGTGACTAGTCCTTCATACGAGAGCAAACCGTCTGATTGGTTGCTGAGGAACTGGCAGAGGCTTGAAGATACATCATTTTGGCGAAACCTTTTAAGGTCGGAAAAATAAAGTCTAATCTATGGGTGAGTATCTACTTTGCAATTGGTCGACAGTTCAACTAGTCAGAAGTGAGCTGGCTCCAAATTGGCTACTTAGGTGTGCAAGTAGAAGGAGAAATTAAAAAAAAAAATTGAGATACAAGCCTGTGGGGATTCCCAAATAGGATTGCAGCTTAATGTTAACATTTCTGCTGCAGACAAAGAAATTAGAACCCCCTTTCTTGTGTCAAGTAGATCCGTAGCAGTCCGATAATTTTCTTCTACAATAGTAGAATGTCTATGCAGTTATTTTATTCAATAACCAGGTTTATTAGTTTATAGAAATTCTCAACCATTCGTCTTTCTTCGAGGAGCGTCCCGTCCCGTGTTTTTATTTTTTATTTATTTATTCCATTCGGTATATCACTCGCGATATTGTTTTTTTTAATCTTGATACTTATTTTGTATGACTTTTATATCCTTGTTGAACTTTTCCTTTTTAAGGATACATAGATTTTGAATGGCATCTATTTAAAAAGTATCTTTTGACTTAATAAATAACATAATTTTAAAAATACATTTTTACTTACACTAAGATTAAATTTTAAAGGCTTACTTATTGATTAAATTATGCTCATTGATTTTCTCTTAAATTCTAAAACTTTCAGCAATAAAAAAGTAAAAGGCGCCTTTTAACAGTTTTTTTTATTACGGAGAAAGTTTCTAAATGCAAATTTATCACTAATCTTATTTAAAACTCATATTTTAAGGCTAACAAGGCTTATATTTTTGGAGTTACAGAAAGAAGTGTATTTTCGAGATTTTAAACCGCAATTATATAAACGCAGTTTGTATGTTTGGCCCTACATACTATGTGCCAACTTGAAACGATTAGAACTTTTAGATAACATTCATCGTCAAACCATAAATTCAAAAAAAAAAAAAAAAAATGAAAAAGTAGTTATTTTGCGCAACTCAGAAACATTATTTCTATTTTTATCTTTTGCAAAACAACAAAACACAACCTATAAAAAATAAGCATCAAATACTACCCTTTACGAAAAAATGTTTATTATTTTTCTTTTAGTTTAATCACTATTATTTTTGCCACTGATAGGATAACAAGGAATAACGATCTTAAATAGCCTATTCAGCAAATTTCAATTAGTTTCAGTAATGCTGAGAACCGTCTAATTAAAGAATGCAAACTCAACAGTTTCACTGCACTATTATGCTTTAAACTAAGTACGGAAGGAAAAATAATATAGTATGTTACAGAAATGGACACTACGATGTACTAGAGACTAGAGACAAGTGCCTGGGGAAATTATTTCAATCACCTAAAGTACAAGGATCCTGGGAAACTTTGATAAGTGCTAACGACTTCACTGGGAATCACTTTTCAGAGAGTTTACAAAGCTTTAAGGAAGCTGTTTGGAAATAAAGTGAATTTGCTGTTTAGGCAAGCATTTACAGCTGCTACGTTATTCTTCTTATATTTTTTTGCATTTTTAAACCATTATGATAAATCTGTCTCCCGATAGTTTTAGAAAATTCTTATCTATATTTTCTGTTGATTATATAAAATGCTTATTTTATGACGATGATCTTCACCAATATACGTATGTTATTTTTAAAAATAGTTATAGGGATATACTCAGTATTGTAATGAGAACTATTCGGCAGAATTTTACCTTTGGTGAGTTACATAAATTGAAGCAACGATCTAAAATTGAAATAAACACAATAGAATTTGTTTGGCTAATAGAAGTTGCCTCATAGTATACCTCATACTATTCTCATGAATCTCCTAGTAACAATTCAATTCAAGTCTAAGTTTATTTCTATAAGCACACCACAGGGAGCATGTATAAAACTTTAATCAGGCCTATTGGTGATTAAAGTTTTATACATGTTCTATATGGAAGTTAAAGTTAGGACGCTCAGTAAAGCCGAAACAGGAACAGTTAGCTCATTTTGAAGAAAAATATTAAGGAAAATCTCTTGGTACTATTCAAGACAACGAATGGAGAATTCAGTACAATCATGAAATTTACAGGAAATATGGCGGGACTAACATTGTTAGAACTCTAAAAGTATGAATATTAGGTGGCTGAACCATCTGTACAGATATGCCGATGCTGTTTCTACTAAAAAAGTAACCTTTTCGAAAATTGAAAGACGTACAAGAGACCAACCATATACGATGGTTAGACGATGTTGAAAAGGACCTCAATCTAATGGGAGTCTACTGACGGCAGGCCACCGTGACTGATAGAGTTTAACTGGAGGAGGATCAGCGAATCAGCTTGTTCTGAAAAAGGCTGTTGAGCTTATGAGAAAGATGAGAAGAATTACATAAATGCGTAAAGGAGTTTTTATTATATTAAATCATTTTATTTAAAGCTATGGTGCCAAGAAAATGTGTCGCTTCCGTAAAATATTCATGTATATATGTAAAACTGTACTTGCATGATAAAAAAAAACACACATGTATTAGTGATGAACACGCGGTATATATACAAATAGTAATATTAATTGCATACTTTTAGATGTACATAAGTACAATGTTTTTTTTGATGATTGAGTTTCTACCAAGAGAATTCTAAATTTGATTCATTCTCATTGAATGAGTCACGCGATTGGATTTATTAGCTCTAATATTCAGAATTAGCTTTAACCTGCCCATTTCACTTAAAATTTCTTGATATATATTGTTTTTTAGTTTAAGACTATGTATTGTTTTTAATTTATTGATATTTAATTTTTAGCGTTAATTTTTGGATTGTAGTTGAGAAATAATTTTTATAATCTCACTGTTGATTCAAGAAGAACAGGAGTAACAGACAGTTCTAAAACGGATGTATATTTATGTTATATTTTCCTTTAACCCTCCCCCGGAGTTGATCTTTGGAAAATCCGTCCTTAGCGGATTTCTTCTCAACGAAACTATTTCAAGTCTGTAGTTCTAATAGTTCAGAAACTAGTGTCTATTTTTATTTAAAACACCCCTTGCCTCCCTCCCCCTGCAATCTTGTAAGCTTCTAAGGGAATCAATTCCATCGAAACTAATTTTCTGACGATTTCTCATCGTAAAGAAAATTTTCTTGCCAAATTTCGGGTCTGTAGATCTGAAAAATCTAAAACGGAAATTTTTTTGTCTATTATGCCCTGTTAACCCTCTTGGGATTCAAATTTCGCAAAACTTTTTCTTAGCGCTCAATTCAGCAAAAGAAACATGCATGCCAAGTTTTAAGTCTATATTCTAATACTTCCGGAGATCTCGTGTTGAGTGATTGGATGAGTCGATTTTCTCCTACATAGAATTTGACTCTAGTCGCTGCGTTTAACATTTGATGAATTGAAACTAATAAGGAGAAGGCGTAAATCTAAGAGGTAAAATTATACGAGTATGTATAGATATTTTTTCATACAAAAAATATTCGTTCGGATAATATTGAAGTGTAAAATAGATATTAGTAATTAATAGATATTAGATGTAATTAATTTTTTAAGCAAACAATTTTGCAACTAAGTCATTAAATTTCTTGAATTTAAATACGGCGTTTCCGCACCCAGTCCTTCCCTATTTTATCTTTATTCTAGCATTCCGATAATTCGGATGTGAATGTTTTTGAGGATAATAGTTTCCAAGATCCAACTGTTACCTAAATAATTTTAAACTTCCAATAGATGTTCATAGCATCTTCAAAACCTGTAATGGATTTCTGAAGTGGACTTTTTACATATTCAGAGATCAAACATAAAAACATAACCAAAAGAAATTTGTGTTGTACGAATATGCAGTCTTTTGGGGTTCTTGTTTGCTCCTTTCGATAAGTTTTAACTTAATGAAATGTTTTTTCCATCAATAGCTATTTGATGTATCATAAAGTCACTCCATGGTTTGTATTCCAATTTTTAAGAATGGATACTGAAACATGCCCCCCCCATGCTATTTTCCCTTCAACAATATTCTCCTTGTGAGAAAATTGAGTTTTATGGAAAAAGCTTGTTTCCGAGCTTGAACTTGAAAAATAAAATTGCATCAACCACAGAAGATTTTGCCAGGGTAACCAGATTCGGGACAAATTTGGCAAAAGATTTCAAATCGCCAAAGAATTATCGAGAAGGCTCTCGGATTAATCAGTCTCGAAACTATCTCTCTCATGAGGCTATAAAAAAGAACTTTAAGCGTCAGCTCTTACTAATGGAATTGTTCTAGGGAGCTGTTCCTGGAACGATGTAAAGAAGTTTACAACGAATGCATTTTGCCTATTGTGAATAACCTGTTACATTATTTCTTTGTGTATATACGTCCATTGGTCTTCGTGTAGTCATATGTTCGTCCTTGACCCTTAATAAATCTGTTATTCAAATAATTGGAGTCGGTCGGCTGCTTTTCCTCCACTCAAACTTGTAACAATACTATATTACATTTTAAATACATTTAAACATTCCTATACTCAAAATAATATACTTCTGCTATGATTAAAACGCACACTATCTTCTTCAATCGACAAGGATGAGTGAGTTTAATATAACGCAATGTGAACCCAGAACAATATTTTGAACAGCATGTATTTGTCGTTGTATCGGTAGAAAATGTTAAAATTATATTTTTCATTCTTGATATTCAATTCATTCCAGTATTTACAAATCAATTTGTAGAAACTACTGAAATAAAACTTCCTTCAATAGAATGAATAATTATTATTCCATTGAACTATTAAAACATTTTCCGCACCACTATAAACATTTGTCATTCAATTCACAGCAGCTAATCAAATTATATTCTTCGCCTCCAAATAAATGTTTGTTTTTAAATGATAGCAAATAACGTTTCTATAAGCAATTATCTAAATAAAGGTATACCTTACACTTGATATAATTATTTTTTCTAATAAATTACAATTAGTTAAAACATTCCTTATACTTTCTATAAATATTGGAAATTCAACTGTGTATATACACGCGTTTATAATAAAAGTAACTAAAGAAATTACGTTTTCAACTATATAATAAGTATTTATTACTGTACTTTGTGTGTGACAGAAACTATAAAAATTTTTATGTACTTGTATATAAGTAATTGTTATATTCACTTAAAAGCATCATCTTACGAACTTCATGATCAGCCATGCTCAATGAATGAATGAGTCTTGGTCAATGTCTTACTCAAAAGCAGCACGAGTGCTTATGGCGTTGAATCTCGAAGTTTTGAACCGCCGTCATGTGATAAGTATGATACTTGAGTTGGTACTCCTTCTCCTTACTTCAACACCACACTAGCGTGAGGACTTTCAGCCCCAATAGATTTAACGTACAGCCCCTCTACACGGTAAATCTTTAATGGCATTAAGATTTAAACTTCTTGCTCAACAACGCGTTCTTGATTATGATCACGAGGTTACCATGGCTACCAGCCATATTCAAGCCAATAGCCAAGATTTACTTTTATAGTACGACGTTAATAAACACTGACTCATGCGCAACGTAATCAAACTATTTGAAAGAGTATAAGAATTGAATTAACATATTCCTCATTTTACTATACTTCTAGTAAGATTTAATCAATTTATTAGAATTTTGCAGTTGTTAGCAAACGTTGAAGTAACAAAATTGGAAACGAGTAATTCACCCATGAAAAAATATACTGTGTTTTCCTCTTATACTCAAACTGAAATAAATAAATGCACTTGAGCACTGTTAGTATTCTTTCTTTTCTTTTTTTGTGAAGTGTTACTTATTTCTATTGCAAGTGTTTCTTTTCTTGGCTGCGAAAATGACAGTTTTCATTCCTTAAATGTCGCATAGTCTCTGCTATTTCTTCTTTTTCCTCATCTAGAAGAGTTTATTTATGTCTCTTCCTCTTCTAGCATTCTAGTGAGCAGTCGTAAGACTAAAGTGCTTTGTTTCTCTATTGCGTGATAGAAAACAAATATTTGTTATTAATTTATTTCAGCGACCTTACAGTAAATGAATCTTTCATTGCTCATCGAAAATGATATTTATTCATTCGCATTTCTTTTCTTTTTTTTCAACATCTTACACGATTTTCTCGATTCTGTAAAGTAATTGAAATTATAATTGCTTCAAACAATTTAATGAATATTATTATTCTTTTTATTTAAAGACAGCAGCATATTTCAGTTTTCCTTTTAAAAGACTGAAGATAGAGCGAAAGAATTTTAAACTCGTATATTTTAAAGCACTGTGTAGGTGTCATAATTATTTTGTGTTTGAAATGTGAAATAGGCTTTCGTGAGCTGTGCTTTATTTTCAAAATTAATTATTTATTTATATATTTACTTGAAATTGAAATAAATTATCACAGTGATGACAAAAATTTATTTTCTGACTTTGATATCCTGACACTTTTTTTCTATAGAATATATCTCCGAAAGTTAAAAAAAAGTTGACTTTTTTGCGTCATTTCTTAGTCTAAAATATGTTTTAAACTTTTGAAATCATGAAATAAATTTTGAAAAAAAAAGGGTTAAAATAAACATTTATTAAAAAAACATTCTTATTAAAGACTTGAAGAGACTAAGTGGAGTAATCTGGAAATTTAAACAAAAGTATACTAGCTCAAATTTTGTCCCCGTCTTGTCAGTTTGTGTCACGATAACCAAATGGCCAGGGTTGGGAACTAGTTTCTAGTGTTTTCATCCTATCTAATCGAGGGTTTGAGAGAGAGAGAGAGAGAGAGAGTCCGGTTATTACTACAGATCCATCGGGTAGAGGAAAAATTGTAAGTTAAATCTATCGAAGCTCTCAGTCAGAACTTCCCAAACTTTTTTTTGTCTGATAGACCACTTGTTATGTTTTTAGATTTTAGTCTAACTTAATGTTGAATTTTTGCAAATTTATCAGCTTAAATATAATTTTGACGGCTGATGTTAGAGCTACTTAACTTAAAATATTTAAATTTCTTACTGCACTGAAGTAAAGTGTTAAAACCTTAAAAAGCACATGTTTTAAATTAAAATTTAATTAATATAGGAACTAACTATTAAATAAAATAACTAAGCAACAAGCAATTACTATTGATGAGAGAGATGAGTTTAGTACATTAGTAAACAAATTTTGAACATTTAGCATCAATTTTTTGTCAGGTGTAACCCTAAATCTCCTCGGTTAGTAGTGTCCAGTCTTTTTTTTGTTTTTGTTTTGGAGATTGGAAACTGCACTAAGACTTAACGAGGAAAAGCAATTAAAAACTATCTCACAATATTACAAGGGTGATCAAATGAAAAGGTACGAAACGACATAAAAATGAAACAGTTAAATATTTGCATATTCCGCCAAGGGAGAATGTAGCGAGACATCTCTTGATGCCATTGGAGACTCTGACTGGGATCGGATCATGCGCGGGTGCCCGCATGCGCAGGAGAGAGCAAATGCTCTTATAAAAAGCGGCGTCCAAATGATGCGAGCACAGAATTACTCGAGCACAGAAAAAGCATTAACTCCGATGTGTACTGTGAAACACTCCGACGCCTACGCAGGTCCATCAAGAACAAAAGACCGGGGCTGCTCACGGAGGGTGTGGTTCTGCTCCATGATAACGCGCGTCCACACGTCTCCAGAGTCACACAAATGGAACTGGACAAGTTCCATCATGCACCATCCGTCCTACCGTCGTTTGGACATGCACCATCCGTCCTACAGTCCGGACATGTCACCCTGCGATTTCCCTGTGTTTGGTCCACTGAAGAAACACCTGAAAGGTAAGCGCTTCAACTCGGACGACGTACTCAAGGACACTGTGAAGGACTGGGTCTCGTCACAGCCACAGGAATTCTGGGAACAAGGAATCCTGCGGCTTGTTCATCAGTGGGATCGTTGTGCTCAGGCCTATGGTGTATATTTTGAATAAAGTCTATATTTGTACCCACCGTGTCGTTTCGTACCTTTTCATTTGATCACCCCTTGTACATAATTCGGGATAAATAACAGGTGACTTTTTAAAAGCCAAAATTATTGACATCTGGCTCTTAAATTTACTTTAAGATCATCACTAGTGCCTATTCCAGTCAGTTCCTATTGTAATATGATGTTGAATGTTTTTCAATGTGACCACATGGATTAAGTGTCTACTGTTGCATTACCATAGTCACACACAAAACATTCTCAAACCTAGTTTTAAAATCTGAATAGAGGACATTTAAATGTCGAATCTAGGGTAAAACGTCCTTTTCATAACAGATTGTTTGTGACAAATTTAGAAACTGAGAAAATTCGCGAAATCCACTATACTCTCTCAGCTTAATTATGGCAAGAGACACTAAAATGATGGTCCTTATTTTGATCAAATTTATGCTGTCACCTTGTAACGGCAAATTAGCCTTTCTAAATTACGTAAATAAATCTGCTAAATAGGAAAAATCTGGTTGTGGTCCTGGTTGAATATATGTAATATTTTGTTTTAAATTTAAAGTCATGACCTAGTTTAATGAGAACTGCTCCCCCATTTAAACCTCACATTATTTTTTTTATTAACATGGACCCCTTGCAGTTCGCCATAGATCCCTGGGGGTCGATATAAACTACTTTGGGAAACACTGCTCTAAATCCTTATGTAGGCGTGGTGTGTAAGTTTGGGCGAATCTAGAGCCCTCTCTGATGTCGTTCTCTTATCTAAGCCGAGGTTAAAAATTGGGAGGTCTGTCGCCATTAGCTCTCATGTCGCTTCGCAGTGTGGCTTTAATTGTCAATCAAACATTTAGACCTCATTTTTTTTACTATAATTCATAAGTTTAAATGATTAATCTCAAGAAATGTATCGTGTAGCTCCAGTTAAATAGTAACTAATACTTATTCCTTTGATATATTGATTCATGCTTCATACAATAATATCGAGATTAAAACAAAAAAAAAAAAAAGAAACGAGCCTTACAGTAAACGCATATGATGTGTAACATCTGACATGTTATCGTGGTAGATACGCAATAGTGACTTTAATCCTGAAAAAATGATTCGGGTATGATTGGAAATAATTTTCTATCGAATAATTATATCTTAAATAAAAATTTGATTTAATTAACATAAGGAGTAATGCAATTTTTTATCAAAAAATATTATTCTTGTTCAATTTGGGGAAGAGCGAAGACAATAAATTTATGATAACTAAAATATGACACATATACTTGTGATTCTAAAGTATTTAAATATCGTTCATTAACAGCGTCAATAACAGTACCACTGTTAGTTGTCAAAAACCTTTCGAATTGTGTTCATTTCGAGCTGGAGTTCATCATTCAGAAAAGCTATGAGTGGCTCAGTTTCTGGCAAACTGAAGTTAACGTTAAAATCACCACTCACAAAATCATGGGAAGTGAGTGATAGTTACAGAGTTTTTTAATTCCAATCTTCTGAAATGCTAAATTTAACAATATAAAAAAAGCTGACGGCTTGATTGCTACTAGAGTTGGACTCCGATGCGAGGGTAGCGAAGAGACACCATCAAGCGCATGTTTAAAAATTAGAAATATTAGAGGAAATCAAAAATACCCGTTTCCTTTATTAGTTAGTTTTTTTAATCGAGAAATTTTTTTTTAATCACAATTAAAAATATTATATTGACAGCGACAGTTGTTGACTTCAAACTATGAAAAAGATACACACAAAAATATTTATTCAAATAACTCCATATTACTTAATCGTATATTTTTAAGAGTTATGAACTTGTCACAGACGCTTAACAGTAAATATAATTATTAATATTTCGTTTACACATATAAATAGAACCTCAGAGATTTCACACAAAATGAGCCCTGAGACTTCAACATTTCAGCGTAAGAATCGCAAGTTCATTCTGGATGAAGTCTAATAAGACTTGTTGGTATGGGCGGAATGCTGGCGGCTGAATTGCTGCTAGAATTGGACCCGATGTGAGGGTAGTGAAGAGACACCACTAAGCGCGCTGATTTGTAAAAATGAAACAGCGGGCGCTTCCCCGACTTCCTGTTACACATTTCCGTCCCTTTTCACGAAATCACTCCAACAAATATCCAGCAATTGAGAGAAAAGATGTTACAAATCAAAAATATTTTTCAATGTTAAATTATTAGTATAGTATTTTTACAAATTATTTATTAATGGTAATGTCACAATTTCCAAAATTGAAAGAAATATTAATGGCACACACACGGACTAAAACAGTAAATAAATAAAATGAAAGAATGAAAAAATATATACACATAAATTTGGTATTGGATAAAAATATTTTTTACCTCTTATGTAGACTTTAAAAATAACAAAATAACCTGCGGTAAGATATTTGAATGTTAAATATCACCTGACTTTTATTCGTACGATGCTGAAAATATTCAAGGGAAAAAATTGGGAATATATTTTGGAATATAGAAAAGTTATAAAGAGTATTGCGATTCTACTCGAGTACTTGTGTGTGGAAGAAAAAGCTATTCGAGAAACTTTTTTTTTCTTTTGATATAAAGAAATTTCTAAAGCTGTCGGAACATATAAAATTGAAAGACATTGGAAAAGATAAGAATTGACAGCGTTTTAGATTTTTAAGGTGGAATACTTTCAAGCAATTTGAACTAAGAAATGCCATACTTTTCTTAGTGATTGAAATGAAAGATATTGAAGCACATATCGAAATAAAAATTTGAGTCGGATTGTTAAAAAAGGTATTAAAAATATTAAATTTTTATCTCAAGTAACTTAGCCTTTATCTTGGCAAATAAAATTATTCAACAATAATGGTGGCAAAAAGTCCTGAACACACTCATTTTTTGGTCTTATCTTTGATGATTTTTTTATTTTTATTATGAAATTATCGTACTATCTTAACTACTTTTATTATTCTAACATATTTTTCACATCTGTTACTAGTTTTTTAATCCCGCAAGTATTTATTACAGTACAGCTGCTTGAACATAAGAATGTATTATTACAAAATAACACAATATAGAAACAAATAATATATACATGGTAGAATAACACAAAACTTTACAAACATGGTCCATTTCACATGGCTTTTGAAAACTACATGATTGTTGCATCTTTGAACATCAATATTTCATGGACCAGTCGTTTGCTTTAATCACGGCTTTACATCTTCTGGGCATGGAATGTACCAATGGTTGAAAGAAAATTTTAAAATTTCAATTTACTTACTTTTGTTTGAAGGTTTCTTCTTCTAATTATCATACCCAATGTTATGCCAAAGGTACCTTATCGGATTAAGAACCGAAGACTGTTCTATCTAGATTATTTTATTCGCAGTATTGTTCTCGGACCATATTTGGACTACTTTTGCATGGTGGCATACAGCATTTTTAAAATTTAATTTTACAATAAAATTTAAAATATTTCATTAGAATTACATTATTAATCATTGCAAAATCTTGAAAAAATTCTGAAATATGAATATTATCTTAGAAATTAAATTAGAGCAGTGTTATTTATTTTGATTAAGTAAAATAAAGGAATACATTACCTAGTACTATTAACTGGTTCTTCGAAAGAAGCGCGTTAAATGAATTTGTACTTAATAAAACTTTATTGCTATAAGAGAGAATATAAATAATTAGTTCACTTTAATTACATATTAAGTTCAACCAGCGTCGAATACTCATTATTATTCTTTTCGCCAACTGAAAAAACAAACAAACATATTTAGAATAATTACAAAAGATGCCAACTTAAGCAACATAACTTTAACGACAGACGATTATTTATCAGCAAATAAATTAAGTAATTAGATAGATTAGAATTACATATATTATTAAATTAAAGCAGACGATAATAATATGAAAGAGAATTTTCATTCTAAACAATATCTATAACTACTGTAGAATTTAAATAGTCGATTAAAAACTAATTTAAAATAAAGAAAAGGTATTTATAAATAGAATTAAACATTTTACATATAAAACAGGTTGCATTTAATTAACAGAAGCTTAAATACTGTACAAGTTACCCAACGACGTTTGATTTTTGTACCCAATTCATTACAAATGGATTAAATATTGATAATTTTTTTAAAAAAGAACAAATCACAGAGTGAATCAGATTTATTTATTTTTTAAATTTCGTAAATTGCGAATATCGATTAACCATTTTACACTAAATTTTATTTTGTCACAAAAAGGTGTTGAGAATTTATTTGGTGTGTGGCTTAGAATCGAAGGCGGATTAGAGTCCAATAAATATTGTAAGTTTAATAGCTCTAAAAATTATAACGTCACTAAATTTTGTGTTAAGTAATGCTCTTTTATTTCTTTTTTAGAATTTACCCTCAAGAGTATTTCACGTTCGATAAATAAAAATTATATATTTAAGCCATTAATTTTTTTTTTTTTTTTTGTTCAGATATAAGGAAAAAAATGTATATAAAAACTTAAACTTCTTATAAAAAAGTTTTAGATATACATAAAGACCATGACTTCAGCACCAGTCATGTAGAAAAAAAACTTGAAACGTATATTAATAAATAAAATCACTTACAATTTTTTTTCTTTCTTTTCTTTTTTAAAGCGAATATTTCCCTACCCGTTAAAAAAATGTCATATCATGGAATTTTTCTCTTAGGTCGGGACAAGTAAATATTTTTATGCACGTACATTTGTTTGAATGCTGTCACATAGCTTACAATTTTCTCGCTCTCAGTTCATATTTTTTCGCTCAAAAGGGTGTATACTCTGGCGGAATAGAAAATGGTTCATTGCTTTCCAATAGGTAAACTTAAATTTATTTTCTTGCTGTAAAATTCAGATCAAAATTTATCTGAAAAGGGAATTTATAGCAGGAAATGTAACGAAGAAATCATTCTAAGAAAAACTCAGCAAAGATATACAAAAAGGAATCTTGTTATTCCTTATTATATTTCAGGGTTATAGAAAAAAATATTCTAAACAAAGTTTTATAATATATATATATATATATATATATACAGAGAGAGAGAGAGTGTGAGAGGAAAAGTGGCTCAGTCATCACGGGATCTCCAAAACTATTGAAACGACGATCTTGAAATTTGACGTGAATATTCTTTTTGAGGAGAAAAAGAAAGAAAATGCTATTTGAATTTGAAAAGAAAATGAAATTAGGAGTAAATCACCCAACACGTCATTGATAAAGTCCTTAGGTTTTGATAAACCTGCAGCTTCTTGGAAAGTTGAGTTTTTTGTTCCGTTGATTGTGAATAAGTCTTCCTATGAGACAACACTTTTCTTCTCTCGCAACGATTTCAGTTCAGGCAATCATTGTAATATTTTTTTTCTGGGAGCTTTAAATAATGCGCTATCTCAACCTTATTGGCGACATTATATGAAACGAAGCACATGGTTATCAACTCAGAACGCTCGACACAGGCGAAATCGGGGTTGCCAACTTGGCGAGTTATCTTGAACGTTTGCATTGCCGCGATAGTACGTAATAAATTCATTACAGCATCATGAAAAACATTTTTATTTGTAGAAAGATAGAGATTTACCAGTGCATACTTTAAAAATGTAAATACATTTGAATGGTTGTCACTAAAAAGTTTTGAGCCATATACGCATAAAATTTCAGAATTTAAAAAAAATTGGCAGTTATAGAGACTGCCGATAGAAATGAAAACTTAGAACTTTTAGTATAAAATTTGAAATTTCATAATGTTTGAATTAAAATTATCAACATCAATCTGGTTTTCACATCTATTGACACTCCGAGAAACAACTAAATGCATGTTTATCTGATTTTTTTATTATTCCAATATATTACGGACTGTACAAGATCATGACAAAATATAAATACAATTCAATTGAAATGACAATTAATATACAATCATATTATTTATGGATAGTATTTGTATTTACATAAATTTCAATGTACTGATTTTTAACATTATTTTAATTGTTTGCATCATTGTCATCTTTAATTTCAACAATACCTTAGGCTTTTTATACTTTCAATTATTTTATTTTGTTCTAAGAAAGATACAATAGGCTTATGGTAACTAAAGTAAGAAAGGAAAATGTTTGATTCAAATTTATTTCAGTATCGCGTAAAAACCGCATCGATCATCGTTTTATATTTTGTAGTACTGAGTTTTCGATCATTGGACATATTTAAATTAAGTGTTTCATTTAGAAATTCAATTAGTGGTAGATTTTTATCATCTGCAAAGTTAATATTGAAGTCTCCACTTAAAATCATCGGTACATTATCATATTTTTCGCCAAATCATTTTTTGAGTACTTTAGAATCTTCTTTTGTATAAATCATCACATTTTCGAATAAAAATTGTTGTATCTGTCTCATAGATTTTCCAGGCGAAATATAAACGACAACCTTTAATATGTATTACCCATTCTCGGAATCGCAACGAGCAATGCACAGTATATACACATTGAACTTTTCACTAAATCCATTCAATTTCCCTTATGATATACGCAGCACTATACGTCAGCTGTATAGCTACAGATATATTGCTATAAGCATGTCGGTGACGCGAACGCACGAGATTTCACCCATCCAAAAAGTGTCTATGGCGAACAGCAAGCACACTACGCGTGCGTCAGTCAGAGCATGTCGGTGACGCGAACCCATAAGATTTTCCCCTACCAAAAAGTGCCTAACGCCGCTAAAGAAGTTTTCACTTCAAAAATCCATGTTTATCGTTAGAACTATTTATGCGCTTTTAGATAAACCTTTGGGATACACTTATGATCATATTTCATTTTTAAATCTTTTTCTTGAAGAAAAGGTTAAAGTTTTCATATGAATAGAAAGACTTTTGATGCGTGCCTAAGAGGGAAAATTGCTTCTGCAAGGGAAAAAAGGGATAAGAAAATTTTGTTATTGAAAAGATCTCATCTATTATAATGCTTCGATGTCTATAAGACTCTAATAACAACATGGGATTTAGTCTGCTAAATAAAGATCATGTAAATCTAAATTGGGGAATTAGACGAAAATAATTAACCAAATAGCAGTTAATTATTAAAATCTGTTTGAGAAGAAATAAAATAAAGCCTCAGTTTGTGGTGAGCACAACAATTTAATATAAAAAAATCGATAAGATGTGATAAAATTTAAATCTTCGTATTCTCTTAATTAAACTCCGCTTAAAGCTACACAAAGATAACCAGTAGTTAAAAATAATGTGATTTACAGCTTTAAACTTTACTATAGACTTCACCCAAGAACGCATATGTGTACTAAATTAGGAAATGCAATTCACTTAATAGCTTTTTGTTTATTCTCATAAACAACTTTGTGGCCACAGTAGTCTAATTGTCACTCTGTGCAGGTGCGTCATGAGTTCAAGCCTAGTTCCGCTGAAGACCCGCCATGTAGAGGGGACCGTTGCACGTTACATTTATCGAGGTTCAAATGTGCTACCTTTGGGTTGTGTGAAAGTTAGAAGAGGGGGTAACACAGCTCACAAGTGTCTTCTTGTCACTTAATCATGGTTCAAAAGTACGAGAGCCCTTGTCCAGTGGAAAAGTGCGATGTAAATACAACCCTCACACTCTCTCGTTCATTCATAAACAATTTGAGTAAATAAATGTAGTCTTCTTTTGATATCAATACAATTGTTAGGAAATGATAAAATAACTAATAATGCAAGCACTGAGACCTTAATAAATATTAAGAATCATTTAAGGGAAAAAAATATCACAATACGTTATAGAATATTTCTTTGTATTGGTGGAGTTAAAATATGAGTAAAAACAAATAATTCTTTTTATAAATGCACTGAAATAGTTTTATTTTATGATAAACATGATAAAAACCAAGCATTTTATAAGCAAAAAAATATTCCAAAATTAAAATCGAGAGATACGGAAGAGCTTAAGGTAGAGATAGATAACTTCATACAAACCAAAGTGCTTTAGTGTATTCGACGTAGCAACAGGCAAAGCAATATCGTGCCACATGGAACATATTAGAGGAAAGATTTACCAAAACAATCTATATTTCTTGATGTACTTAAACAGAATACATGCACCACCAATATACATCAAACATAAGTTTCAACATGTCACACTGAATCAGGATAAGCTGTGCTTGGATCATAGCGGTCAACCTTTTCAGCAGTACCTGTAGAAGTGGGAGAGTATGAAGGTAGGAGTTTGGGTTTCATCCGCTTGTACAATATCACCTTACACTTGCTTAGGGTTATACTCTGACCATCCCATATGACATAACCTAATTTCTAGACACAGTTCAAGACGGAAATAAATATCAATTTCTTGATGGTTTCTCACAATTATCCGTTTCAATTTATTACCAACACCACAACTTAATTCTAATTCTCTGACGAAGCTACTGAATCGCTAGGAGTAGATGAAACTTAACTGTATAAAAGTTTATGAATTTCGAAGGCTGATGTTTCCGAATAGACTTGCCCATTCGGCGCTGTTATATTGAGGGTTGAACACCCTAAAGGAGTACTACTATCACAAAGTCTCATCCCGAAATGAATTTCCTTAGTCGTGCCTCCCTTTATAAGAGCCTCAAACTATAATTCATTTTGTTAAATTAAGATAATACATTGAGAAAGAAAAAATATACACACGTGGATTAAATCAATAAAGTAAAATAGTATAACGCGCTTGAGGTGTGATTCCCTGTTGAGACAAAAAGATCCGTGTAAGAGAGAGGAGGTTTTGGTTTTTTATCTATTTAAATAATGTTGTTTTACAACTAATATGTTCATCACTTACTGTAGGCTCATTTTATCTCTGGCCACCATATTATTTTGTGTTGCTATTTGTATGTCTCTTGAAAGGTCTTTTTAAACTTTTTTATAAATATTGGAAGTAATATCGTACGAAAATTCAAAATATTATTTGTCATCATGAGCATTACAAAACTCGGTGACTTTTTTGAGTGATCTAAAAAGTTCAAGCTGGTTATTGCAAAACATAAGTTAATATTAGAGTTGGTTGAGTTCAGTGTAAACCTCGCTGAGCCTTTCAAGTAACACATAATTTTTGAATTATTTCTTCATATAATACTAATTAAAAATTTATTGTTATATGTCATATAGCTTTTCATGCATAAATTTTTAACGCCATCTAACAACAAAATCGTTGATAACCGGATCTTATCTTGTAATTTACCAAAGTGAGTGATCACAAGATTGTTGCGCCCTGTAATCCATCATCTGATATTGTGACGTGGCCGAATTGCTTCTGTCGTCAGCTTCCTCTTTGTCAGAGACAGAAGATATCTTTCGATTAAAAATTTATACTGTTTGTCATACCTTAGTTAACAAGTGGTTTTTAATATTTATCGTCAACACTAATTTAAATTATGGCTTTGGAAAACTCAGTTTTTTAAAACTTAATTCCAGTATTATAATAAAAACTAAGTGCACATTTTCATAATTTAACAATAACATATTTTACGAAGTAAAAGTACAAATCATGCATTAGGGGATATTTAAACTATACATATATATGCGTGTGTGTATTTGTATGTGTTTTATGTGTGTTTATGAACATATACTTATAAAAAAGATTAAAAAACTTATGTACTTCAATTTAAACAAGTGCATTGAAAACTATGACATTGATTAAATATTTAGAAAAAAAATCTGTAACATTTTTAGGTTTTGCAATTAAATGGAAGTTTAAGGATGAGTTCCACTCTGTTTATTTGGACTTTTAATAAATGAATTAATATTTTTTCAAGTTGTATATCTTTTGTTGTAAATATAATTTTAACTAGCTTTCCTACAGTTTTCTTTCTTTTTAAAAAAATTGCATAATGCAAATGTAGTTAATTCTCATTTTCTACTTCTCTTTCAATTTCTTATACATTAAACTATTTAGTAACCCATATTAATTTCACAAGTATAGGCAATTATTATTAACTCAAAAGTAGGTTTTCAGATTAGAATGACCGCTTTAAAGAATATCTGACATTTTAGAATCTAATAAAATGTCGGAGGTAGTTCACAAACAGTGAAAAAAAGAATTGGAATTAAAAAAATGTTAAACGCATTATAATTTTAGTATGAAAGCAAAATTAAATAAAAATTGGAATAAGCAATCGAAGATTTTAAAATGTAAATAAACTCGGGCATAATTCGTGTTAATGTTTAAGCATCATGTTAGGGCTTAGCGTCGATATATGTTCGATAATAGTCCGTGTTTTTGTTATGAATTTGGTGTAGTTAATATGTAATTTCGTCTTAAAATATATAGTGTAAATAATTTATATCTGCTTTAATACGTTAATATTACTTTATGTTATATTTATTTTATGATAAAAAATTGTAATATTCGCAAGCAACGCCGTCTCCTACATTAATTGATGATTCAATGGAAACTTGGTGAAACATTGGCCAAATCCAAGTTGGCATCATTTTTGGAAAATTGGTGACCATGCTGGCGACTATATGGAAGCATCTAAATATTGCTGGAGAAATCTATAATATCACGATCTATGACGTTAGCAGACTTTTTGAGAAAGAGCTGGAAGAGATACCGCCCAGAGTATAAATAGCTATCGCTTGCCAAAATCGAGACAGTATTACTTCAACTGTTGAAGTATTCACTCGTCTACGTTTAAGAAGTTGTTTTCGAATAATCTTTAATATTACATATTAGTATTTTTTGTCACTGACGGTTGTGTCTGAAAGCTGTTGAAGGCGTTAAAACCTTCTGGGATTTATTAAGTAGATTTTAGTGCTGTATCCAGTATTTTTAAGGATTGTTTTTTTACAATAATTTCATCGCTTCTAAAGAACTTCTTTGCTCTTTGAGACTGATAACACAAAATCCACGAATTTCGATGAACGTAACAATACTAAAATGATGGAATCTTCTCTAGATAAAACCAATTGAACTTTAAAAAAAATTCTCGAGAAGCAGTGTGGAAATCTCTTTTTCTGGAATCTTTAGATATTTTTTATACATATAACATACATTAAAGAAAAGTTTCAACTATGCTTAAAAACGATCCAGTTATTCTTAGAATATCATGTATATATCCTTCTTTTATTTATACGGTTCTTTTGACGGCTTGGAAGCATTTATTA
The DNA here is from genome assembly GCA_019973975.1 of Trichonephila clavata. NCBI lineage: Eukaryota > Metazoa > Arthropoda > Arachnida > Araneae > Nephilidae > Trichonephila > Trichonephila clavata. The sequence goes on along the minus strand of BMAO01018594.1, from coordinate 19,215 downwards.
CATTATTATAAAAAATTGTATAAATGTAATATTTTTTTAGAATCCCTTTATAAATATGCATAAACAATTTTTCTTCATTTTAAAACATTTATTGCAAAGTATAAACTAGATTAACTGGTACTTACGTAATATCGCAACCGATTGGCGACATTATATGAAACAAAGCACATGATTGCCAATTCAACGCATGCGACACATACGAAATTGGGGTTACCAACTTGGTAAGTTATCTTCAACCTTGGTGATTATTGCGATAACACGATTAACTTTAATAAGAAAAGAAATACTTTCAAAAATTCTTTAATTCCTTAAAGATTTAAAAAAGTTCTAAGGAATGACTGTGTTATTTTAGATGAAAACATATTAATAACAGAAATGTACAGATTGAGATCATTTACAGAAAATTTATTTTTAAATAAAATTTAGTTTTAGATAATTTACAGAAATGATTTATGTAGAGTTTTTTTGTGTGAAGTATCTTAATTTTAAATAACTTTTAGCTGCTCTAATAATATGTACTGTTATTTTTACTTTGCAATACTCCAAATTTTATTTTCAGAAGAAAAATCGTCAAAAATGTCCAGCTCAGAGTACGTGAGGAAAATGTGAAACTAACAAAGAATTTCAAGCGTAGCTCTAAACTTCTTTTCTCACCTGAAATTGAATTTTGACAAAATGCGATTTTGCAAAATAAATTTAATACGGAAACAGGAAAATTCTTTTCGAATCGCTGTCTAAGCTGCGTATGATCTTACACCTAAAAGGGGGCAAAAGTATCCTTAAGAGGAAAAATATTTATATATAAGAAAGTTTAAATTAGTATATTTTGAAAATAAAGTTAAGAAACAGTGAGAAGGAACAGACGCGAAAGAATGTCGCCATATCAAATAAACTTTTCGGCTTTATGTTAAGTAAACCGAGTCTTTGCTTTTTAGTGGCTCAGTGATTGCCATAAACATACATTTCACTGAATTGTTTCACTCTTGGATAGACGACTATAGATCAGGAGTCGGCAACCTATGGCATGCCTTCCACATGTAGCACGTGGTGTAATTCACAGTGGTACTCTCAGTAGCGTGACGAACATTTGGGCACCCCGCAAAGTCAGGGTTTGGGCCCCCAAGTTGGATTTTACAAAGGATAGGTACTTGATGGCTGTCAGTTTTGGGCCCCCTAGAACCCTGTGCCCCCCACAATGCGGGGGTTGTGGGGTTGTACGTTACGCCACTGGGTACTCTACACTACTCTACAAATGTGTCAGTATCTGAGTGGTAGGAATTTGATAAATTTGTAATGGACCTACAAATCTTCAAAATTATGAAAATTTAATGAATTACGAAAAATATTTGAAAGATAGATCTAAAGATAAATGTACAGCTATTTTGTAAATAATTGAATGCCATTGCTTGAAGATTTAATTGCAGGAAGAGAGAAAATTGCCTGTACCCTGTTTTCCTCTTTTGGTTCCAACTATCCAATCAATTAATAAAAAACTCATTTTAAGAATATTTCAAGTCTGCAATGAAATTTTTTAAGAATTGAATGCTCAGAATCGAGTCAAATTGAAAGTCACAAATTGCACCTTAGATATTGCGATATTTAAAAAAAATGGTGAAAGCACTAGGTTCGCAACAAAAATTTATTTATCCTTTTTATTTAACTTTAATGATGGAAAATACTTTTATTTTATGTTTTTTTTATTTTAATAAATGTTTAAAAAATTCATATATATGTATAATTTTAATATTTTTATTGAAGAAATAAATTTTATGCTCTTTATTTTAATGCTAAGAAATATCTTCAAATGATGCAAAATTAATATATAATAAAACTGTAAATATCTATATTGTTGACTTCTATTCTCGAACTATGCAGGTCAAAGTAACAGATTCGTGGCCGTTGTGTCATGAGTTCCACCCTAGTACAGCTAAAGACCCGCCGTAAAGAGGGGTGATGAACGTTAAATCTGTCGAGGATCAGAAGTTATCCTATTGGTGGACACTCTGGAGGTGGTCAGAGGTCTCACAACTCTTTTCGCCTTCCACCAACCTCACGAGAGGTCTTGTGGCTCGACGGCTATCTAGACTACCCTCATGCCGCACAGGCACTAGACATTTACAAACATCCATGCCTTCTCCGGGATTCGAACCCAGGCCCTACGGCACAACAGTCAACGTCACTAACCACTATACCGGATTGGCCTAATTTTCATGGTCATAGACTGGTGGCTCGTATGTCTGGAATTCAAGACTTAGTACCACTAAAGACCTTCCATGTATATAAAGTGGATGATGAATATTAATTTGTTGTAGATCAAAGTCCTCTCCTTGGCGTAGTGTAAGAGCTCGGAGAGTGGGGACCAGCTCAAATATGTTCCTAGGCTCTTGAAGGTAGTTCAAGATTACGAGGTCTGTCGCCAACAGCACTCGTGTTGTCAACGTTCATAAACACTTATTTGAAAAGGTTTTGTGAATAATTATTGAGTAGCATAAAATGAAATAAATAAAACTTTCGGAAACTGACCATCAATATGTTTACAATATTAAAAAATATTATTTTACTTAGGAAAAAAGTGAAGAACTATTTATATATCTTAGTGTGCGTGTGAAGAAATCCTTAAATTTCAATAATTTTTTGTACTAAAATATTTAATATTTTGTTCACAAGCTGATGAAAAATTTCTAGAAAGAAAATTCTTTCCCCACATTTACACTCAAAGAAGAAAATCATTTGCGGTCTTTTTGCTTTTACTCATCTAAAACTAAGAAAAGTCTAGTCTTAAGCCATTCGATGTGATTCCGACAAGAAAAGAAGATCTTGTGATTTATTCCCTATTTTTTGTGACACGCTAAAAAGTGCTTAAGAGGGTGTTACATCACACCTCTTAGACGTACTGGTACTAAAAGCACTTCGTAGGTATTCCAAATACTTCCCAACTCTACTTCGATCTTTCTCTTTTTTAGTTTGGGGTTTACCTTAGCCTTTCTTTTCTTCTTTTTCTTGAAGGGGGGAGGGCTTATATTTTTATTTTGTTGATGGCTTTCTAAGAGGCTTTGGGATTTCAGAAAGATAGGATCTTAGTTCGTCAAAGGAAGTATTTTTTTGTATCCCTTCAGTCTTTAAGGATGTAGCAATCTCGGAAACCCACGATTCTTTTAGAGGAGAATAGATTTTAAAAAGGGAATCATATTCTAGAAATTCCGTTCAACTTTTTATCCAAGCAAAACAGATTCAAACAAAAACAAAAGAATAAAATAAATAACTGGCCTTTGTATGATAAAAAGTTATGCACTGTGATATTGATGTAATAATTATCTGTATAATCCAGCGTTTCTCAAACCGAGGGCCTAAGGGGGAGGGGGTATAATCCTACCAGGGGGGCGCGAGCATATCGAAAAATCAAAAATAAAAGATTAAAAAAATTATTAATTTACTGGAAGGAATCAAAACAAAATACATTCTGAGACAGTGGTGCGCACAAGAATTTTTCAAGGGCTGAGGAGGGTCAAGGATCGAAAATCCACCATTCTCGTATCATGTTGAAATACGCCATCCAACATATTCTTTTGATTTTTTTCACGAACAAAAAACAGCACAAAATTAATTATTGAATAAATAATAAACATTAAATAATAAAATTAATTTTTAAAAATACTTAATTAAATTTTACGTACAATATACATAGGATTATACTCAATCGAAAAAAAAAATTCAAGGACTTTTGAGGGGTCCGGACTTGGGGACACCCCGTCCCTCTTGTGTGCGGTTCTGAGATAATAAAAAATACACATTTACAATGATGCAATATGAAATAGAATGAATTAGTACTGCACAATGTATTTGATCCTTAATTCTTTTGTAAGTTAAGAACAAGTTCAATAATTACCAGCAATACAACACGGGCTTGTCATATACAAAATAAAATATTTATCTTGATAATTTGTACAGATTATAATTAAAGTCGTATTGTAACTTTACGTCAAAATACATTATTATTGAATTCAATACAATATTATTGTATGGATGGGGCGCCATGAAAAATATGATTGAAATTTGAGTCGCAAACACTGAAAGTTTAAGAAGCACTGGTATAATCTGATACACCTAGTTTGAGTCTCGTTCTTTAATGTTATACAAAGAAACAAACTTTAAGTAGTTTTTTATTGGATTTTAACAAACGAAGAGCACCGAAGCTAAGTCCTAGTAAGCTGCAAATAACAACAACAAAAAATACAGGGTGTCCCAAATATTGTGCCAAAATTCTGCACAGCCAGATTCCTCATTGGAAGTACATAAAAAAGGTCCAAAGAATTGTATCTGTACGATCAATAGTTTACGAGAAATATACAGTAAATGATGAGGCATGAGGATTCATGATGGGGCTTCGGCGTATTATCTTGCTCAAGTACGTGATTGGCTAGGTACGACATCTCCCGGCCTGTGGATCGAATGGGCTCTTTTATGGCCTTCATGATTGCCAGATCTTAAGCCGTTGAATATTTTTTCTATGCAGCAATCTCAAGGGTTTGGTGTTTTTGGACGTAGTGTCTCACAAACGGACGTAGTTGCTCGTTTGTATGCTGTTTTGTACTTCCGGTGGACACCGCGCTGATGGAACGTGCACTCATTCATTTCACGGCTTGCTCAAGCCTGTCACGATATACACGGCGGACACTTTGAACACCTGCTTTTTTAAGGTATTCGACTACCCTAAAATTGTGAATTTTGCCAAAAGACACATTTGTTATGATTTTATTTTATAGGTCATCTTATTAGCTTTATAAAATTACCAAGTTTATTATTTTCCATTCAATAGAGCAAAATCTGCCAAGTGTTTTAGTAGAAGCAGATGCCATTGCTTTAAACAAGATGTCATACTTTAAAACGTGTTTTACTCGAAATGTTTTTTTTTTTCTTCTTCTTGAAAATGCTCAAACGGAGACAGCGATTCCTAAAAAAGTTTTGAACATAATTAACTGAAATTTTTTGTGAATGTTCTGTATAATAGTAGACGTGTTTTAACCTTCAGATGTATCAATCACTCTTTTATTACAAAATTTACAGTTCCTTAAGTTAATGTAATCCTTGTTTTTTTTAAGCAATTTCATATCATAACTAAGATAAAGTGCTCTAGTTTTTGTAAAAATTTAAATATCTCCTATCCTGAAGGTCATTTCAAAAATGAATAACATAGCAACATACCAGGATTGAAAATTTGTTCATAAACTTTTGGTACAGAATGGCCCCCTTTTATGTTATTTATTGTAAATTTTTAACTAATTTTTCCCATTTTAGTAATAATAATTTCTTTTTCTCTTCTTAATTTTAGCATATTTTTACTAAAATTTACGAAAAAAATCTAAAAAACCACACAAAAAATCACCATACCTCCATTTTTTTTTTAAAAAAAAGTTGTCGCGCAAGTAGTCGGATGCCTTAAGTATTTGTAAATTCTGCTGTAGATATGTTTAATACTGTGTTTTTTCCTGGCCCGACACACTTTGTTTTTCGTATTTTTCTCTTAAACTATGGATGGTACAGTGACAGTTCTTTGAGTATTTTTATGTACTCCGAACGAGGAATCTTGATATGCAGAGTTTGACCACTATTTTTGGGATGATGTATATGCTTTATCTATTCTGTATCTCCGCTGTTTATCAGCTAAAGATTTAGCGCTAAAATAAATAGTTATGAGTACTTTCCTCTTTATTATCTCTAATAATGTATAATCTCTAATATTTTCTCAATCGAGCAAAGCCTTTGTTGCTTTAGTTAAGGTAGTTTTGAGGTCATTTAACTTTGACTCTCCATAAAAAGAAAAATATTACATACTATCTAACCTAAATAATTTTTTTTAAAATATAGCTCATTTAGTTTAAGATTCCTAAATGTACAGCACTGCGATTTTTCTAATCGTAACAATTACTGCATTTTTTTTTATAAAATGATTTCATTTAAAAAAGCTCAATCTTAAATGTGTTATTCAAAGTAAGCTATAAATTTAAAAATAAAACGGAAAATATTTTTCTAGTACTTAAAAACATTAAATGTTTGAAGTGTTTGCCTCTTACACGAATGCAGATTCAACATCTTTTTTAAAAAAATGTTCACTTTATGTGAGTCTCGAGTAACTAGCTAAATTTATTTCTTCCTCTGCTTCAATAATTCTCTTGGCACAGTTCGAATACATTTTCAATGATTTAAAAATTAGAAGGCAAGTATCGCAATTTATGAAAAAACTTTTTAACAAATATACCTTGACGTAAAGTGCTTGCAAAAAGTCAACTAATAGAGAATAATAATAATTTAATATTATATGTCAGATATATATATATATATATATATATATATATATATATATATATATAGAGAGAGAGAGAGAGAGAGATTAACATCTTGCGTATATCTTGTAAAAATTATCAACACATAGAGTTGGTTTTTCATCAAATTTAATGTGGTATATGTAAAGATTTTGAAAATTATATGAAAGCAAGAAGGTAGTCAACTTTGAAGATTTATATTGTTATAAATATAAATTGTAAATTGTAATCTTTATGACTTCATGTGTAAATCTAACTAATATTTTGCTTTTAGAGAATACTTATTTTCTATATTGTGTGAAAATAGGAAGAAATATATAAATATGATATACATCACAGAAATCTTTTTAATATTAGAACTTGGGGAAAATATATTGTTATTCAAAAGTTAAGACGTCAAACCGTTTAGAAAGTAATAAAGAAATATACTCTGCGTATCTTTACTTCAAATATATAGCAATCATAAAGCAAAATAATAAATGTAGATATGAATGCAAGCTGTACTTTTTGGTTTGTATCTTTTGTTTAAAATAATGCGACTGAAAAATAAAATTTATGAGGCATTTCAGGTACATAAATTCTTTCAAGACATAAAGAAATTGTCATGGTATATTACTCCGTCTTTAAGACTAATAATTTCTCCTCTTTTGTATTTGCGATTTCCTTCCACCGTATTGAATCCTTCACGCAAATTTTACGTTTGTTACGCTTCATTTTTATAGTGCAGCAATTTTAATGTTCAGCAGTTATATACATGTATATTGCTTAAGTATGATTTTAAATTTAAAACTTTTTCCAGAACGTTTAGCTTCTTAAACATGATTTACATTTATAATAAAGCATTGCTTCACATTATTTATCGTAGTGTCAGATGTATTCTCTGTATCGATTTAAAAAAATCAATTTGTATAAAAATGTATAAATGGCAAATTGCTTGTGTAATGTTAATAATTAAGTTATACTTTTAATGAATTTATATGAAAAGGTTATACTTGAATCATTACTCTTGAAGTTTCTCGGAAATATTTTCACCCAAAATTTGTGAACCAGACACACTAATATAAAATGAAAATTGTTTAACACGAAACTGAGGGGGAACTGAAATATTTTTTCTGTTAAAGGGAACTGAAAAAAAAGTAATATATTCAACAAAATTCAGTTTATTAGAGTATATTTTATGTATATAAGTACATATTTAATGAAAATCAATGAAACAAACACATTCACAAGAAAATTTAATGCCAAATTTTCAAGGCTTTGAATAACAAAGAATTTATTGTGTTTTAGGAAAATAATTTGATATTTTTCTTTGTTTTGCCTTTTTTAGCCTCAAATTGTCAATAAATTGCTCGATGTCGTGCGATTGGTTATTCTTTTCAATATCGGAATGAGGTCTAAATAACTGTGCATACTTTTCATGATGTTCCTTATTTCGGAGGAAGTGGGATTAGGAGTTGTATTATTCATCTCATTTTCGTCGTCGAATCTGCATTAATGATATTTCTTGAATTTTGAACAAACTCCAAAATGTCCTCGTTAGCCGTAATTGGGGCTGTATACTCATTTTCATCAATTACTGCGATGAATTTATACAATGATGAACTGCGTGCCTGGTTTTATCCGTATTTTGTTCATTCCCAGAAGGGAAATCTTTATGTGTTAAGCGGTTTATGCTTTATGTTAAGAAAAAAAGCCTAAAATTACATAGTAGTTTCTAGGGACTTTTGTATTATTTCGTGTTAACTGATATTTCGTCTTAAGCGTTTTAGTGTTAAACGTACTTTACGGTATTTTAAATTAGATGGGAAAAAATATTTTGAAAATCCAGAAATTACATGAAGCATTTAATTGAGAGTATAACTGCAGGAATAAGGAAATAATGGCAAGAAAAACAACTATAATGCTTAAAGATTAAGAAATAAGAAATTTAAGTCTTATGTAAATTTTTTTTGTTAAAAGTAATATTCATATTATAAATCATTAGATGCCTTTAGCATGACTAATGACTAAAAAAGTTCTTTGAAAATCACCGAAGTAAGTAATAAACATGAAAAAGTCAGAATTTTAATTCAATCTATAGTACGTATTAATTGCAATGTTTGTAGAAGAAAATGTTTGATTAATCAAAATGTTTACATTTTGTTGAAGCATGGGAAAATGTTTTCGCTATTGAACAAATTTGATATTAATTCATATAAAATACTTATATGTAGCACAATAAGTTTTTCTATTTCAAAATTTATCATTTAAGCTGTTTATTGATTTTTATTATTTAAGGGTTGAAAAGAATTAGTGGTTTGAGATTTAAAATTCCAATTTTGAAACACATTTGACTCCTACACAATACCTTTTTAATGTCAAAGGTGCGGTTATGCGTTAAGACTATTTTCACTTAATGTTAAAAAACAGGGTCCAAAAGTAGAAATTTATTCCGTTAAAAGGTGTTTGAGCCCTAATATTATATTTTTATGTAACAATTCTATAGATAGTTGTATATTGTATTATGCTACTTATTTTATTTATATTGATACATTTTTTCTAATACAAAAAGTGTGTTTCATATATCGTTTTCCATACTATAGTGTTAAATGAGTTTTTACTTTATGTGTGAAAGTGAAAAAATTATTATTTTTTAAACGTTTCAAATTTTAAAAATGCAACATTAAAAAATGTATGAATTAGCAAGTTGAGAATTTTCATGAAAGTTGAGATATTGTTATGTCTCAAATTGTTTTGGGGACATATATCAGGGTCTTTAACGTTAGGAGCAAACAACCTTAATAAACAAATTATTACAAGTCTAATGTGCTTCTACTTGATATAGTTAAGGAAACAATTCATTCTTATATGTGAGTGTGACTCGGGTTTATTCGGAACATATATTTAATTTCAACGTTTGAACTTCAGTTACTTTTAAAAATAGAGTTTTTCTCTGAGTTCTCAATTTTAAATCCTAGATAATCAGCATTCCAAAGCAGAAAAAAAGAAATAATTTTTTATCCTGTACTCTCAAAGATTTTTATTTATTAATGATCATTATTTATTTATAAGAGAGCAATTTTATAAATGGTTAGGGCGTGGTTAGTCTTAAAGAAATTTCTTGGCAGCATAAAACTTGAAAAAGATGATAAATTTCTATTAGAAAACTTCTACACTTTAAAAATGTCCCCTTTTATTCACATTGTCAAAAAAAAAAAAAAAAAAAACACCACCCTTAGAAACTAAAATAGGCCATGTCATTTAAAAATTTAAGAAATATGACATTAAAATTACCGTAATTGTTACAGTTCCAGAACTTTAAAAAAAAGTCAAAAACTTATAGAAATCTATTTAAAAACAAGAATCATATTATTATTTAACTGAAAGTAACAGAAATAAAGTAAACTGAAAATATTGCTTTTTGTAACTATATGGGCCACGATAGCTTAGTGGTCAAAGTAACGGACTCGTGACCGGCGTGTTATTAGTAAAAAAGCCCAGTACCACTGAAAACTCGCCAAATAGAGAGCGACGCACGTTAAATCTGTCAAGAGCTCAAACGTCCTCCCGTTGGTGTGGTGTGGTAGGAGCTCAGGTGTCTTCCTTGAAGCTTGACAAGGGTTCAAAATTACGAGGTCCGTTGCCAAAAGTCCTCGAGTATATAGCTGAACAGCGCGACTTTAATATCCACTCACTCACTTATTGTAACCATACAGGGTGTTGCTGAATTTGACTGACAAATTCAGAAGAGTGATAATAGGCAGCATGGTAACGAAAAATCACCATAGAACATAGGGTCTCAAACCACTTCAGTCAGTAAAAATCGCGATAAAAGTAGCTGCCAGGAGGAGGATGAACCTAACGAGAGGAGACTCTAAGCGAATGCGGGGATTTGGAGCGACGTGGTAGGGTGTAGAAACCTGCACCTATGCAAATTCCTTAATTCTCCCGGAGTTGTTGTGGGGAGCACTGGTCAAAATGTGCCAAAATGTGTGGTTCACGTATAATGGCACACCAGCTCCTTTTTCGATTGCGATGCTTAACCACCTCCATGCTACATATTCCGGGAGGTGGGTTAGACGCGTGATGAAGTTGTTTGGCCTCTACGCTCCCCAAAACTCAATCCCTTGAATTTCTTCTTCTGGGATCACTTGAAATCGCTTATGAATGAGACGCCGGTAGCTACAGTGGAAGATCTCTCAGCATGGATCGACGTCGCTTCGGCTTATGATGGATCAGTACGCGTCCTTCCACTAATACTCTTGGGAAATCTTTGGGCTATCATTCACAATCAACCCTTTCGGAAGAAGAAACCGTGATTTGCAGATTAGGTCAGGTGCAGGTTTTCTAGCTAGAAAGAGAGGTAGAGGAGAATAGATAAATAGTGGATGACAGAGTTACCTGGAGAGATTAAAAGATAGAGAAGCTGTCGATAAGGAAAGATATCTACCGATCAGGTATTAGTTACATTGATAGTGCGTTTCGGGCATTAAATAGTTGAAGATATTTAAGAGACGATTGGCCACCAGAGTTAAATTGTAAACCAAATATTAGAGTAGTGGATCGATCCCTAAAAGGAGGATCAATTTTATAGAAGACTTCTCAGAATTTGCGCCTCTTGTAGTTAAAACCCCTCTGGTCTTTATTGAAACATCCTATCCTATTTGATTACTTGAATTGTGTCTATTGATAATTAGTGTGCTAAATAAATAGTTGAAAAGTATTATGGTGAGTCGTCCTTCACTTCCTCCCTCACCTCTAGCCGGGTCCGAGACTAGGTCTTGTGTGTTACAAGCTGACATCGCCAGCTCGCCGGATTTGTTTGAACTCGTCCGACGATCCTTTTGTACGTCAGTGTCTGCTGTGCTATGACCTATACACAATTTCGAACAATTCCTTTGACAATCACTTGTCGTTGATTTCTGATGCATTGTCTGTGATGCATTGTAAGCATTGCAAACATGCTTTACGTCTAATAAATGTATTTCTTACTTTTTATTGCTTCTTTTTATTTGACTCGACATCACCACCTTCTTAATGATTTTTGCAAATCACTCTGACTAAACCTGGTTTGCGACCCCACGTTCTATGGTGATTTGTCATCCCCGTTCTTTCTACTATAACCCCTCTAAATTTGTCGGTCGAATTCGGCAACACCCTGTGTGTGTGTGTGTAAGGTTTCAGCCACATCTTAACAATTCACGTAGTTAGAATTATTCTTGATTCCAAAGCATCTTACTAAAAATTTGAAATCCACACGAAAGTATAGCGTGGATTTATTTTTGAATGTATATCATTGTAATGTATATATTAGTTTTGATTTATGCATCCACAAGTCATGAATCAAAATAATGTATGGTTGTTCTTTGAGTTTTTTCTTATTTGAATTTAAACAAGTGTCTAGATATATAGTATTTGGTATACCTCAATTGTGTGTGTATATATATCACTTGCTGCGCATCTTACAAATTTATATAAGCTACTATAAAAAACAAAAAAGAATTTATGTAATGAAAGAAAAAGGATCTATTTTTAAGAAATTAGTTGTTGTTCTTACCTAATTTGAAGTGTATTCAAAGATTGCATTGTAAATTATTCAATCCATGTTTTCTCATTAACGAAATTAAAAATTTTCTGTAATGTTAAAGAAAAAATAGCCTTACTGGAAATTGATACCTTTTAGTTTTGATCATTTACATATTTCTTTCTAAGGTTTTTTAGAAGAAAAGATTATTAATTTTTAGCGTTTATTGATCCAATAGCCAATACAAATCAAATGCAACATTATATAAATATTGTGTTTTTCTTAGTACTTTTTAAAAAAAATTATTTTAGGATTTCCCCAAAGTTTTTGTCATTGAGGGAAAAAACTTGTTTCTATCTTATTTGTTTCCAAACATACTTTCTTTAAAGATACGATTCAACTGAGGAAGTATTTGCTTTAAATTCTTAAAACTTTAAGATCTAGACTTCAAAGTTTTCTTTAAGCCTCTTTAAAAGATTGGAATCGATCATACAATGATACCAAACTAATCGTTTAAATTCCGTTTTTGTTGAACTCCAGTTTAAATTCCTAGCTACTTGCGCAAAGTGGTCGAAGGAAATCGTGAAAAATGTATAAATATGTAAATGTATAGAATATTGTATTACGTGTGATAAGAAATAAAAATAAAAAAGTGGGTTTTTTTTTGCAAAATTTGGTTTTGCGGTAAGTAAGATATTGGGTCAAATTTTTAAGAGATTTTTCACTATCATTTTTTCAGAAGTGATGGATAAGTTTTAATGAATGAAGTATGTACATAGGTTGATGTGTAACAGGTAAAACATACCACCCAACAGCTTTGACACATACGCTTGTTCATATGGATAATTTAATGGGGTAGGGTAACATCAAAGAGAGATTATAAGATGAAAAAAATTATTAATCAGAATCAACCTACTTTATATATTTGTACACCTCACAACTTGAAAGCTATATACTGAAAGAAAGGATTCTATTCCCTATGCTAAAAATAAGAGTCCGTGTAAGAAAAGGTTCCACTCTTTCAGCGACATTGCTTTCAGGTACTGGACGATTCTAGGAGGATTAAACCAGTTGCAATTGTCCTTCCAAGATCATCTTAAATTTGACCATCAGAAACTATGACTGGAGATATGACTAGTCAATCTATCGGTTGGGGAAAACCACATTTTTCTGAAATAAATCTACCAGATGGGTCTCCAATAGACGAGCAAAAAATGAAATCAAAACCAACTGCACCCCTGAAAAGGCTAACTTAGGTCTTCAAAGCTTAATTCTTATACCTTACAGCAATTCACGAAGTATTTGTCAAATACATAAAAGTGTTTACGCTCATTTAGCATGATTTCTGCCCAGTCCATAATACCTCCATTCCCATACCAGTTTTTTTCCTGGAGATTGGATGACGTGTTAGAGCAGAGGTTCCCAAACTTTTTGTGTCATTGACCCCTTGCTTTGTTTTTCTGTTTTGGGTAGACCCCTGCTTACCCAATATTGAATTTTTGAAATTTTATCAACTTAAATGTCTTTTTAACAGTTGGTATAGAGGTAGGTTCTTACTTAAAAAGATTTAAATTTCTATTTGTAGTGAAGTATGGAGGTTTAAACTTACAAAACACATGTTATTTAAATTAAAATTTAGTTTATACATAAAAGATTGTTCAACATACAAATGTTTATATTAAAAGGGTCTGGAATCTGGTGCTTCAATGAAAAATTTTAAAGCATTTGGTATAAATCGTGACAGGTTTAACCTTGTCACAGGTAATTTCGTCCAGTCTTTTCCTTTCCTTTATATTGGAGATTGGCAACCACGCTGAAATTCCTTCTCACAAGGAAAAGCAATTAAAAACTTTCTCACATATTTTGCGATAAAAAACAGGTTTGTCTTTTTAAAGCCAATATTGCTGAAATCTGTTTCTTAACTTTAATATTCTCCATTACTACCTATTCCGCTCAGTTCCTCTTGTAATATGACATTTATTTTCAATATGACCCTATGAATTTATTGCCTACTATGGTAATTACCATAGTAAAAGCAATCTCAAACCTAGTTTCAAATCTGAATAAAGGACATTTAAAAGTTGAAAGTAGGTTAAAACGTCATTTTCCTAACATATCCTGTCTGTGGCCAATTAAAAAACTGAGAAAATTCTCGATGTCCAATTCTATACCCTTTAGCTTAATTTTGGCAAGAAAGGCTGGAATGATGGTTCTTGTTTTAATAAAATTTAGGCTGTCAATTTTTGACTGCAACTTTATTAAATTCAGTAAATCAAATCTGTAAAACAGGTAAAATGTGATTAAATCTTTTTAAAATAAAGCTACAATCTGCGTTTAATAAGAACCATCATTACACATAGACCACTATTACTTCTCATGGAGTCCCAAATTATTTTTTCGCTTACGTGGACCCCTTGCCGATTATCATAAGACCCTTGGGGGTAAATATAGACCACTTTGGGAATCACTGTATTAAAGTCTCCAATTAAAGAATATGGTTAGATAGAATCCAGGCTCATAAATAAATAGAATAGTCAATCTCCTATTGATTTCTACTCCATTGATGATGTTCTCATCAGATTGTTAAATTAATTTCTCTGTTCTAAAAAAAAACGGAACGCAAATAGATTTTGTCACGTAGCCTTCTGGTAGCATGAATCCCTGAAACGTAGGTTCCTATAGCCACATGAAATTTACGTGACAGCTGCATAGCTATTGAACTTCCGTTACGCCTGACTGTAATGGAGAAATATCGATCTTCAATGTCATCGTGGCTTTTAGGCAAGTCTTTTGTCTACGGACCCGGTCTCATGCTTCAACTATCTCAGCAAGATGCACATAATGCTAAGTCTCGAAAGATCTATACATGGCTATCTAACTTCTAGTTTCCGAACGATTTGCCACTTGTTGGTATTGGTCGGTTCTTTTGAGGAAATGGGAAATGAATTTACCAATCGGACGCAATTTAACGAATTCATCGGGAGAGAATATTTTGTTCGTTAAATAAGGGTACACACAAACAAATATATATTTTTTCACTTACCTTTTGGGAATTCTATAATAAGCAACTAGTCAAGAAATATCCATGGTTATAAATTACACGTTTTTTTTATTCAGAAGCTAAAAATACTTTTAATGACCAATTAAAACACCAGTTAATTAGAAATTTACTGACTAATAGGGGTTTGGCATTCTTTTTGATTCCTGACTCGAAAGAGTTCTAATTGTCGATTTTATGCAGCAAAGAAAATATATTAGTTGCTTTTCATCCTATTGCAGGAGTTATGTTTTCACAGTTTCCAAACAATGTGAAACGTTAGAAAATGTAACAGTTTTAATAAGAACTTCATTCTTAATTTCTGCATCAGAATCGCTATTCATTGACTCAGACAAATGAACAATTTCTTGAACTTCCAATTGCACAGATAGGCAGTCTGTTATAAAATGTAACCGTAATCGTTAAAATCGTAAAACATCCCTTGCGTTGTGGAGGATGAGATAAGAAAGGAGTTTTCTGTCCCATTCAAAACTCACACGATAGATTTGTGACGGGTCTATTCGCGACATTTTTCCTACTAATCCTCTTGGGGAAACTTTGGGGCTAGCATTCACATTAATTCACAGCCTTTCAAGAAGAACCACGTGATATGTAAATTAGTTTTGACTATATACAGTCTTATATATATATATATAATATATATATATAATATTATATATATATAGGTTTTGTAGATGTAAGATAGAAGGAGCCGGGAAGCTGTTACATAAGTGCGAATATTGGAATATTGCATTCAAAACCTAGCGCGAGTTTAGAAAGTAATTGCTTAGATTAAATTATTAGATTGAAGATTTAAGATAGTAGAATCAGAATTAGCTATCGGTTCATTAGCGCTTGCTCTCCTTATCTATTTCACGTAGTCGGGTGCACTTAGAGTTCGGTATTAAGAATAGACAACACTTTAGATATCACTCCTAGGTTTCCTCTTGCAGTTTCACTGGTGATTTCTTAAGTGTGTGTTCAAAGGATAAATAAAACTAATTGTTATTATGGAGTTTGTTGGTGATGCTTTGTTTCCCCTTTCACCTAGAGACGCGCATGATGGAGAGAGAGAGGGTGCCGATCAGGCCAGCGCCCCCACAGATTGCACTCATGAATCATCTGCACCCTTTCCCATCGAAATTCGCTTACAAGAAAAACCCTTTTTCTACTCCGGATTAAAGGACAATTTTGAAGAAAAACCAGATTTTTTTTCTAATACTAAACTAGTAAAAAAACTAGTTAATTACCCGAATTAAAGAATTATTTCAATTCATTAATTCGGGGGTTTATTATTCATTAAGTAAAGATTTTTGCCTTTCTTTTAATCGGGAAAGAGAAAAATTTGTTAAATTACGAAATTTGTTAAGTAGGGGTTCGTTAAATTGGGGTTCGATTGTACTTAGATCATCTGAAAAAAAAAAGGAAAATGCATTTGATGGTAATTATTTTTTCTTAAAGTGACTAAACTTATAAGACGTACAATATTTATGGAACACCTATACTTACATTGGTTGTATTGTCTTTAAAATATGGTATAATAATTAGAATAGATTGGTTGGTCCAACCAATGAGGCAAGCTGATGAGCTGGCTGGTAGTGGTTGTGAAGCTCCCTAACCCAAGTTCCTCTGTCTTGAGCCACTCTGAAATTCATTCCCCTCTACAAAGCTAAAATGAATCTGACTTGGCGAAAGCCTTCCTGCTCACCACTGGTACGCAGCTAAGATTCCTGGTTTATCGTTACAGTGCAGGGGATCCAGAGCTCTTCAAACAGCCTTGGCGCGCTTTAGAAGTGGTCACCTGCGTGGTATGACCTTTAAACCAGGGGGGTAAACTCTTTCTTTACCTCTCCCTGCTCTCTCCCTGCTTCTCTTTCTCATCTTCTGGACTGCTGGCACAATTTCCCTGGGACAGCTGTTTTGAGATTCTAGACCTGCTTGGTGACATTCTTATGCGGAAAGGTCAAATGGACTTGATGTAGGCTTTCCAGATCCTAGGTGATTTGAAACAACAACAACAACAGAATCAGATTTCCTTTCAATTAATGGAAAGTTTGTAATTCGCGCAAGGACAAAATTTTTTTATGTAAAATGGGCACAATTCTTCGTATAAAAATATTCTCAGTCGAAAAAAATTATTAAAAAATGTAAATTTAAGTGAGTTGGTGGACGTAATTATTCGAAATCGAAGAAAAATAGTTTAATGTAAATATTAAATATTATATTAGCCATACCCGCCTTGCCAGGTATTTTTATCATATTGTGTGACTCTATATTGTTTTCATTATTTTTTTATCTAAGTCAAATGTTCCCAAACTTTTTGTCTCATAGACTCCTTACCATTGTTTTTCGATTTTTGCGTAGACCCCTGCTTACCTAATATTGAATTTTTGCAAATTTATCATTTAGATGGCTTTTTGACACTTTATAGAGTTACTTAATTTGAAAGATTTAGAAGTAGGAGGACAGTATTAGGAATATAGTTTAGTAGGAGTATAGTGTTTAAAACTTAGAAACACGTTGATTAAATTAATTTAATTAATACATAAAATAACTGATAAACAAACAAATATTTATAATAAGAGAAATGAATCTGGTGCTTCAATAACAATTTTTCAATATTTGGCACCAATCGTCAGGGTTAACCCTAAATTTCCTCGGTTAGTGGTGTCCAGTTTTTAAAAAAATTTTTTTTTTTATTTTAGAGATTGGAAACTGAGCTGAAACTCCTTCTCACTAGGAAAAGCACACACAATTAAAAAAGCTTTTTTGCAATATTCCATAAATTGTGAGTTAAATTACAGGTTTCTTTTTTTTAAAGTCATAATCGTTGACTTCCGTTTCTAAACTTTACTTTAAGATCTCCGTTACTGCCTATTCCGATAAATTCCTCTTGTAATATGATATTTGTTTTTTTTTAATGCGTCCATATGAGTTCATTGTCTATGGTGGTAATTACCATAATCAAAGCATTCTCAAACCTAGTCTTTAAATTTGAATAAAGGGAATTTAAATGTTGAGCGTAGATTAAAACATCATTTTCCTGTCAAATTGTCTGTGGCCAATTGAGAATCTGGGAAAATTCACGACGTCTAATTTTATACCCTTCAGCTTAATTCTGGCAAGAAACGTTGAAATGACGGTCCTTGTTTTAATAAAATTTATTCTGTCACCCTGTAACTGCAAAATAACTTCATTGTATTTAGTAAATAAATCTGCTAAACTAGTAAAGTTTAGTTTTCATTTGATTACATTTTCTTTTAAAATGAAAGAGTCACGATCTGGTTTAATGAGAGCCACTATCGTAGACACCGACACCCATTTAAACCTTATGGACCAACAAGTTATTTTTTTGCTGACGTGAACCCCTTACAAGTCGTCATAGGTCCCTGGGGGTCCATATAAACCTCTTTAGGAATCACTGATCTAAGTCTTATAGTTAAGCTTTTAACGTGTTGAAAATCTTTCCTAGAAACTTTGTCTCTTGATTTAAAAAAAAGGTCTTCAATTTCTGAAACGGAAATACATTGATCTTTTACGCCCCCGTACCCCCGCCCGTTCAGAGTCAATTTCTGCAAACAACAATTATAGCGTATCTACTCAGCAAAAGAAGCATAATTGCAAAGTTTTTGATTCTGTAGGTCTAATAACTGAAAAACGGAATATTTCCCACTGCAGTAGAACGTCGTTTATCCGAACGTTTATTATTCGGAGCGTCAAATATCCGAACCAAAGTCCGGATACATTTTCGAACAGTGCAGTGTTCAACAGTTGTTTCGTTTGAGGCCAAAAGTGACGGGAAAACCCAAGGTGAAGGATATTTAGGAATTTCATTTGTGTGATTTGGTAAATATCTGCGCGGAATATTAGGTCAATTTGTTTCCAAGTGAGGGAGTATATACGTGCTCTTTTGTTGAGTTTTGTTGATGTAGAAATCTGGATGGCATGCAATGCAGAAGACTGTGGATTTCAAATGCTAAATGATGACGGGATTGTGACTTCCGTGCAAGAAGAATCCGACCCTGTCAACGATGAAACGGAAGAAGACGAGGACAACAACAACAAAAGTAGCAAATTCTGGCACCCTTTCTGCGTTAGAAACAGCTATGGAGTGGTACGAACAACAATCAGAGTGCTGTCCTACTCAACTACTGCTGCTGAAGAGAACCAGAGACCTTGCATTGAAAAAACGAAGGTGTACAATGGTACAGAGAAATATAAGTGATTATTTTCCCAATCAAGGTAAAATGGCGACATTCTGCACCTATTTGGCGTTTTCTTCAAAACGTTTCCTGCATGTGATGATTTTCAATATTTGTAGTATCCAGTATCATATACTGCATGGATCGCATTCG
>BMAO01018593.1:0-24150 GCA_019973975.1 Trichonephila clavata | reverse complement strand
TTCTAAGTTGGAGGGACCAATGAAAAACTTCGAAATATTAAGAGTTCGAATTATCAAGAGGGTAGAAAAAATTCCCAAAATACACGAAGAAAATTTTTTTTCTATCACATTTACATTTAAAACTGTGTAATAAAACAACAATTGTACATATGTATAAAATAAATTTAAAGTATTTTTAAAAAGTACATATTATACAGTATAAATATTTCACAGAAGTTAAAAGTCCTGTATTAAAAGAATATTCAATATATTCATACACAATCCTACACGCAACTCTTCCTTATAATAGCAGAACATCCTTTCTGAATACATGTGTAGCAAGTTCACGTGTTAAATGAAAGAAATGGATGGCTGTCAACAGGTGTGGTTAGACTATTGTCCACTTGAAGAAGGAAAGCAATAAGTGTATTTTTGCCTGATGAACCGGAAAACACTAAGAAGGGGTAGCAGACAGATGGACATCAAAGGGGCTAAGTTACAGGGGAGACACGCAGAGACAATACAACACAAAACATGTAAGCTCCAATCTGTTTGCTATAGAACTATAGATAGTAAGTGTTTGAATTTTCGAGATTTTTATAAGATAACTTCAAATTATTGCGTGTTGTAGTCTGGCCAGCCACAAATTTTGCTTCGAAATATTGAGAGTACCAAAACGTATTATTTAGTTCGAAATATCAAGAGTTTTTCTAGGGGCTGAACATAAACTTCCAATTATCGAGAGGTTCGTATTATCGAAGGTTCGAATTATTGAGAGTCGTCTGTATTACATTTGTTTTCAAATACTCCTTAAAAATTAAAAAAAATAGAGGGGCGTGACTTAGAGGTCTAGGCACAAACTGACTCGACCGACTACCACTTTTCGATTAAATGAATAATGAATGGTGTATGGGGGTAGGCCTAAGCCTAGACACAGACATGACAAATCTTGCCCCTGTTGCCAATTGGCGTATAATTCAAAATTCCTTGATTTTTCGTAGAGTATTTCCAAGAATAACAGTTGGCAGCTAAAACTTTTCAGGCCTTAATCTTATTGACGCCAAATAAAGAACGAGACGAGGCCCTGACCCGGGCCAAGCTGGCCCATACCTTAAGTCATCCCTGCACTAGTCATACTTATTATATAAACATAAAAACTTTGCGTGTGTAAAACTATAGTTATTGTTGCAACATCAGGGAGAAATCATGAAAAATTATGTGAAACATGCAGAAGAGATGCAAACTGGTTAGGGTATTCAAAAAATTAAAATAACAAAGCTATCACTTATATGTGGGATGAGAAACACTCTCCAAACATAGAAGTGAGTTATGTTTACTAAATAAAGATGCACGGATATTCTGTGATTTATTTAAATTATTTCTTACTAAAAATGAAGAATACCATATGAGTAACTAATACAAATCTCATGATGGGCATCTATGAAGGAGAATGTTCGTGTGATTAAACGGCTTCTCGCACTGGACATAATGTCACAGTAATTATGCATGTATAGATTAATTGCACACCTTGGGAAATTAGACAAGGGAAAATACCAACAGGGGAACGTACAATATGACGTCACCATGGGACAACTAACACCTCCTTTGCACGATAATGATGGGCCGTACAAGCATTCTCTCGTGGCACAATATAGGAGAACGTTTACAGATGTGAAGGTTCCTGTGTGCTGGATTCTATTAAGGCTAAACCACCAATACACACACACACCTTTGGCTAGAATAAGCTCACCAACGCTACAATAGCATGTCTTTTGGCAATGGTAATCTTCTCGGATTAATCCAGTTACAATATGGGCTATGATGATAGGTGCATATTCACCACACATTAAGGAGGCGAACGTTTTATTTTCCGTCATATCATATTCACCATCATACTGGGTGAACACCTGTCTTATGTGGGCCCTGAACTGTGGTAGTTATATCAGAGAATTTGTGTAGTCCGAAGCCCTACCCCTCCAGCAACACATTCTAGGAGTTGTATTTTGGGAAATCAATGCCCATCCACATGTTGTTCAGAATGTAGAAGCCTTCTTTCAGTGTACGACAGGTTTTAAAATGCAATTACAATGCATGCAAGTGACGATTTTACGAAACAGAAGTAAACCTTCACTGAAGTCGATCCTATGACCAGTTCAAACTCCGCTAGTTGCTTATATGTCACTCCGTGTTTTTGGTGATGTATTTGGAATTCTAATTAATAATTTTTTTTGTTTCTAATGCCACCAGGATCGACAGTCTCAGTTCAAGACCTAAGAAAGGCCTTGTCTGTCATTATCCGCAGCTTTGAGCATCATGCAGGTGACAGTGCATTTTGGCTCTGTTCCTCTCCAGTTTTGAGAGAGAACAAGGGCCATTCCTACTCTTCCCCCAACCTCTCAAGAGGACTTTCAGTTCGACAAATATTTAGCATCAGGCCGTACATGCACTAAACATTTTGCATGCCTTCTCCGGGATTCGAACCCATGCCCTACTACACAGCTGCACTCGTCGTCACTGACCACTTTACCACCCTTGCGGAGAAAATAAATGTTTACAGAAATCAAATGACGATATACGTAAGTCAGCGTCCCTTACATGGCTTTTTGGTATACATCTCCGTTGTAGTTTAGAAGGCTTTTCTCGTGATTGGTTTGTAATTTTATTATTTGTCTATCTTATAAGCTATTTCCATTTTCCTAAAAGCGTTTATTTTCGCATGATTGCACAATTTCTTTCATGTTTAACAATTCGAACAAACAACAGTATATTAATTTTGTTAGCCTTATAGTGTTTGGTATTCTGTTGCACATTATTTGCAACAATTTAGATTTTTCAATGTGAACACTTTTATAGTTCATTGAGCACATATCCTCATCTAATCGGCTTAATGATAGCACTCTAGTACAAGATAATTATAAAGGCGATATGTTAAGGTGTTTCCTTATTGGGGGGCTTTACTCGCAAGATCTTAATCCATTTGATTTTTGTCTCATTGTTTACTTAAAATATCAAATATTTACCCTGAGCGTATTCACCAAATATAAGAATTGTTAATACAAAAAGAAAAAATGTTATTTAATTACTAACCTAAATAAAAGGAAAGTAACCTGCTCTTAAAACAAAATAAAATAATTTAGTACGATTTATCAATTGTTAATGAAGAGATAGTTTCTATTATAATGTATAATGTTTTATATCTCTTTGAATCTCTAGAATTAGTCTCTAGAATTTTATATCTCTAGAATTAGTTCTAAATCTATTTGGATCAATGAAAGTAACTCCTCTATTTCTTTGTTCTACATTCTACATTATTAGCTAACAATTTTATAATTTTTAATGATTATTAATGATTATCTTATTAAAAATTATGAGCATAATAACACTAATTTAAAGTAATAGTATGAATATAGAGATATAGTTATAGTTTCTATTATAATGTATAATATTTTATATCTCTTTGAATCTCTAGAATTAGTCTCTAGAATTTTATATCTCTAGAATTAGTTCTAAATCTATTTGGATCAATGAAAGTAACTCCTCTATTTCTTTGTTCTACTTTCTACATTATTAGCTAACAATTTTATACTTTTTAATGATTATTAATGATTATCTTATTAAAAATTATGAGCATAATAACACTAATTTAAAGTAATAGTATGCATATAGAGATATAGTTATAGTTTCTATTATAATGTATAATATTTTATATCTCTTTGAATCTCTAGAATTAGTCTCTAGAATTTTATATCTCTAGAATTAGTTCTAAATCTATTTTGATCAATGAAAGTATGTCCTCTATTTCTTTGTTCTACATTATTAGCTAACAATTTTATACTTATTAACGATTATTAATGATTATTTTATTAAAAATTATGAGCATAATAACACTAATTTAAAGTAATAGTATGAATATATATATAAGAAAATCGTACTTCAACTATAGAAAATCAATTGAGACAGATAGTATCTATCTTAATCAATTTCCCATTTAATATTTTCGATATACAATAAACAATATTATAATTAATGTAGATAATTATAATATGCCATTAAAAATAATTATGGTGGCTAGGAAATATGATGTTTTTTCCCCTAAATTTTGGTGTTATTTTAAAGCTAAATCATAAGATATTCTCAATATAAATCTATAACAGTTTTGTTAAAATTTATTTTATTACATATTAAGTTCTTTTCTTTTAGTCAAAAAAAAAAATATTGCAACTATTTTCAAATTGAAATTGTCAGATTTGCTTACAATCAATGTATCAATATCAAAAAGTAATGTGCTGTAATATTATTTTTCATTAAATGAAAAAGTAATAATGGAAAAATAATTATTTTAAAGCTCATTAGCAAGGGGAAAAAATTATTGTTTATTTGATATAAATTTATTAATCATCTGACAAAAAATTACTATTTAAGTTTCAGCTTTACATTGTAAATGTTATATAAGAACTTAAAACAAAATACAATAGCAATATAAAGGTAGATATATATTTTACTTAAAAATGGCTGAGAGAAAATGTAACTTGAAAATAAATTCTAATATCAATAAGCTTTGTGCCAGTTAAAATTCACCAATTTTTGTAAAATAATGAAATAGCAAATTATCGTAATCGAATTAATTTCAAAAATTAAAAGAAATTCTACTTTATCAAAGAAGATCTATTCTATCCAAAGAAATTCTATTTTATCGAAGAAGATCTATTCTATCCAAAGAAATTCTATTTATTTCGATTGATTTAATGTTTTCATTTCATACAAATTTTTCTTAAGGACTCAGAACAATTAATATAGTTTAAAATAAGAAATTCTATTTTATAAAAATCGTTTGATTCATTGTTTTCATTTGATAAAAGCGTTTTTCAAAAACTCGTGACTTATTAATAGTTTAGAATAAGAAATTCTGTTAAAAAAATAAAAATCATTGCCTCCATTTGATACAAACCTTTCTGAAAAAGTCGTGACAGTTAAAAGAAAAGAATAACAAATTCAAGTTTAGGAAAAGCGTTTGTTTCATTGTTTCAATTTGATAAAAACTTTTCATAAAGACTCGTGACACATTAATAGTTCAGAATAAGAAGAAGAATTCTTTTTTCAAGTGTATTAAATAAAGAAAGATATGATCAAACGATATTTTTTTTTTCCTTTTGGAAAAATTTGTCTCGTATTCTTTCAAGATTTCTCAAAGTTAAAAAAGAAAAAAGTAAACAGTAAAGCTAAACTTAAGTGAAAAAACACTTGTCTTCAAGAGATATTTTTAGCATTCAAATAATACATTAATTTGAAATATTTTTTTAAAAAATTGAAATTGTATTATATAACATATTAATGAAAACTTTACTTTACCTTGATCTATTCAAAAGTATAGTTTAGGTGTAACTCATATCTTGGTGACTTGTGAAGACGTCGACAATTGCGAAATGTAATACCGCAGCATTCGATTTCGATCGAGACAAGAAAAAAAAGCCTTTGGTCAGTAAATTATTTTATCTGCCGCCTTAAATCAGCTGTTTTCTCTTCTGAATTGCTAAGTTTTATCACCCTTTGATCTTCACATAAATAGTTAAACTATGTTGTAATGGGAAAAATATAAACATATTTGTAAAGAAATCAAAACTTTTTTTAATTATTTGGCAAAAATTGTTTTAGATTAAAATATATGATTTATTGACTTCTTTCATCATTTTATAGCTACTATAAGCTTAAGTTAACTGTAGAGGTTGGTTCAGAGGAAGAAAATACGTGGTTCGATCTACTTTCGAAAACGGAAGCATATTTAGATTTTTGCCTCCGTAACTCCGCCCCGGGAGTCGATTTTCTCAAAACCCATTATAACAGATCTGTACTCAACAGAAGAATTATGGTTGCTATATTTAAAGTCTGTAGGTCTGATAAGCTTAAAAAGAGATAATACTAAACTAAACTCAGTGGCTCAATAGCCCATGAAGGCCAAAACCTACTATATTCATCTCAGTATACGGGACCATTCGGTGCATGAGCAGATGTCCCGATCAGGTGGTCAGCCTGAAGCGAAACCCCCAGTGTTTAGTCCCCAAGAGAGCAAGCTTGGTTCTCATTTTTCGACCCAATGAAGGGATGAAAGACTGAGTAGACCTTGCCCAGTCCAAGGATAGAACTCGAACCTGGGGTGTGGAAGCGCGACACACTACCACTCGGCCACTGGGTCTTTTAGATATGTATACAGTTAACAAAGTGGTGTTCAAAAGTGTTCATACACTTGCAATTTTGCTATGTATTGCTATTTAATATTCTTGCTTAATATATCGGAATTGTAATTTTTCTTGGGATTAAGTTTAATAATAAATAAATAATATAAAATAAATACAACAGAAAGTAACATTAACGTATTACATATCCAAATATAAATTATTTACACTATTTTAAGCGTTCATTACGTAAAATTTGTAACACTGTTACTTTTGTTGATCAGAGAATAGCTTAGGAAGGTGTTCTCAAAAATCGATCCAAAAGAGAATTACGGGGCGTTATAAATAAAAATAAATCCTTTTTATGAGCTATTAGACCTTCAGACTTTAAATTTTACAAATATGGTTTTTTTTTTTGGTTCAGCTGTGATATGCAAAAAGCTTTTTTTTTTTGTTTAATTTGCAGTTCACGTAAAATTAACTCATTAAAAACTTTATCCTTCAATCTGTATAGTTCAATTTTTCAATTCACCCGTGTGAAGAAAGTGGTGTACCAGTTAGTTTTCTTATAAAAATTATCCAATTACCTTAAGTTAATTTCGCTTACTTTTACAATTGATATAAACTTTATTAAAAATTAATTAATATCCTTTTTACCTATTGATTGCATTTTTTTATTTTCTCATTGCTAAAAAGGTAGTTAATTTCAAATTGTTTAATTCTAGAACTTTGCAACCGAATAATCATGGTAGTGAACTCATGACTACAATTGTATCTATCGATCCATAGGTTCAAGTCCTGATGCCACTAAAGACCCACTGTGTAACCGTGAAAGAGTCAAAGTATCTCTCGAGACTCACAGTACAGGGTGCGGCAAAAAAACGTGGGCGAACAATTTTTTAAACAGCTTTATAAAAAACTAAGAAATTAACAAAGTATAACAAATAATAATAAGAGTACACTCGTACTAATAAATAAATTAAATTGGTTTCAAAGTGACCGCCGTTTGCAGCAATGCAGAGGTGCAAATCCTTGCAGAAATTTTCAACAATAGGCCTCAAGTCTTTTACCTTTAATCTATCCCATTCCTCAGAAACAATTGCTTTAGAGAGTCTAAAGTTTTGTATGGTTTAGTGCAGGTCCTGAACTCTAAAATGGACTGTATTGAATACACTGTAATCCATGAGATTGAGATCCGGCGAATAGGGTAGCTATTCTTCACATGAAATCATGTCTGGAAAATTTGCCTTGCACCATTCTTGTATCTTTTTGGCCTTGTGAGCTAGTGCAGAATCTTGTTGAAACGTCCACTTTGCATTTCCGAAATGCTTTTAGACCCACGGAAGTACAACAGCTTCAAGAATTTCCCTCTGGTACACTTTTTTATTCATTTTGACGCCCTCTTCCACAAATACCAAAGGTGTTTGCCACTTGCGCAAATTCCGCCCCAGACCATGACCGACTTTGGATATTTGTGATATTCAACAATTTGCGAAGTGCTTGGAGCGTCCACGGACCAGATTCAATCGTTTTGGGAGTTATGAACTTGTTTAACCTCAAAGAGCTTCTCTTCAGTTAAACGGGATCTATCCCAGCGCTGACTTGCATCCCGTCTCAAAATTTTTGGCATCTTCGGAGCCGTACGAGTTTGTTTCTTTCAGTGAGTAGATTAAATTTTCGCAACTTGTAAGGATTCAGTTCAAGCTCGTTTTTGCTATTCGCCTCACCGATCTGACACTTATTTCCATGTCACGAGTGATTTTCTCATGGAAACCCTCGGATTTCTCTGGACTCGCTTTGCGATGGCCTTACGATTCATTGAAGTGTTTACAGTGCGTTTTCGCCTACTTTCTGGACGTCGACCGTCATTGCCAAGTTCTTTGAAACGGAAGATTGCATCAGACACTGTTTGCTGAGGTACATTAAGCAAACGAATGATTTTACACTGTAGTTTCCTTTGCTGAGGCAACTTTAAAATAGCAGCCCTTTTGCTCGACATTATCAAAAATACATAAATCAAGGAACAAACTATGAAGTATGTTAAAATGTTGAAAAATATTTTATTATGAAAGTGGTAGATAAAGAAACATGAAAATACCAATTAAAAATAAATTCGTTAACTATTCTAGGAGGCTGGAAATGTGTCCGAGGGTTTTTTTTTTTGCCACATTCTGTATGCATGTTGGTGTGGTGCGAAGTGTTTCAAATGTCGTGAAGTCACTTGAACTACGCCCTACACCAACAGCCTTCGTGTAGCTTCAAATTTGATTTGATTTTAATTTGCGTCACACTCTGAAGCAGCACGAGAGTTTTTTCAGAAGGACCTCTCAATTTTGAGCCATGGTTAAGTGACGAGAATGACACCTGAGGTTACATCCTCTCTCCGCACTTACACACCCCGTCATCGAGAAGGCTTTGAGCCTTAGCAGATTTAACATGCATCAACCTTTCTACACAGTGGGTTTTAAGCGGCAAGGGCTTTTAGACCCGTGACCAACAAAGCCGGCCTCAAGTTCAAGACCTTGACCACCTACCACCAAGTAGCTTTAAAGTGCAACTTTAATAAGCTATCATTCAGTTGTTCCAGTCCAAATTCACAATGCCTTTTAGGAATAGATTCATATTTTGAATTTAAAAAAATAAGCTAGACCTATATGTGTGAAAGTATCTATGTTAAAATTCTAAATAGTTTAAAAGTAGTAAATACAGTTTGTAACGGGTCTATCCACGTTCCTTCTATTAATCCTTTTGGAGAAATATTTTCTTTAAATGTTAATTAATTGATAACTTCCACCCGAAGAAAAAACGTGGTATATGTAAATTATGTCGGGTATTTAAAAATTAGCTTTCGGGTTCGAGAAAGAGTCTCCGTAGCCGCACCCCCTTGCTCCTTCCAGTCCACCAATCAGGAAGCTCTCTTTCAATCCAGGCCTCTCCACTTCAAGGCCCAAATACATTTTGATATGGGATGGAGGAATGCCTCGCGTTCCATTTCCCAATGAAGTCAAGCGTTCTTCTTCTTCGAGAAAGATAGGTTAGAAGATAAAGGATAGCAGCGAGGATTAACGTAAGATAATAGAAAGCAAGACAAAGCTGTGCAGTGGATTATTTGCTTAATATTAATGATTGACGATTGGTCAATTTGATAATTGAATCGGATTAGCGTTGACTTAAAGTAAGTTATTAAATTTATACTAAATTAACTTATATCGTTTTCTTCGCTCTAGCTCCCCTATTGATCAAGTTGTGCATTTCCTAATCTTGGGTTGTTCAAGTTTGTTAGGTTGTTGAGACTTGTAAATAAATTGTGTTTGTTTTGACTATGGCTTATGTTCCTCTAACTCTCGTACACTGAAGCCCAACTATCGTCACAAATTGAAGCCTCCAAATAACGAACCCCTACATTATGAATTTATTTTCCGAACTTTTTCCTGCAACCAAGGATATTTATTATTTTCTTCGTAAAACAACCTTCAAATAGCGAAGTGCATTTTCTATTTAACGAACGTTTTCTCTCTCTTGTGATTCGATTTTTTTCCTTCTATTTTTAAAACATTTCAGTAAATTTTTCAAATTATTCCCTCTTTTAGTGCATTTTATGGGGGTTAATGGTCTTGAACCGGTTTTACCAGGTACCTAACTCACCTAGAGCAATAAAATTGCCATAATCTTCCAAACAAGAAACTCAAATAAAGCTAACAGATTTCATCATTAGCTAAATTTTTAAGGACGTATATGGTAATGCATGCTTAAAATTACTAGTTATAAAATAATGTACGCTTCAAATTATATGTAGTCTTAAAACTAAAAAAAATATAGGTAAAAAATTCATTAATTTAAAAGGAAAACTATTTTCCAAAGTTGAAAATACAGTATATTCGTGAATGATGATTTTTTTTGATGGATTAGATATATAAAATTAATAGGTATTAATTCTCAAAAAAAAGTAAATAGTTACTTTTTTAAAAAATATATAATGTTTATGAATTTTAAATTTGTTTTATGTGGTTTCTAAAGTATAGTAGTCGATGAATCTCTATTTAAGGTAACTAGAACGTGAAGGTGCTTCAAATTTTGCACTTTTTAAATTTTAATTTTAAAAAATAGAAGGCACTTTGCTGCATCCATAGAGGCATTATTTATGAGAATTTGATAAATAGAACGCTAGAAAATTGAATTTTAAAATTGTAAACAAATGTGATGCAACTGTAATTCAGGTACACCTTCTTCAAAATCCGTATTGTATTTAATATCTATTGCAGAAAACTAATCTTTCTATACAAAGAATGTGATTTTTTTTCTATATTATATGTGTTCAAATTGATTGAAAAATCTACATTTTTTGTGCAAAAATTGCGGAAAATTTGAATAAGTTACAAAATTTTAAAATAAAATTTTGTCTTTTGAAATGTTAATTATGTCTAGTTTTGAATTTATAAATACTTCGTGTAGTTCTTAAACTATAAATCAAGCGGATATAGTTAAAGGGAATATAGAGAATTATTCTAAATTAAATACACAGCTTGTAAAATATACATTTCTTTTTTCCTAACTGCATTTGAATGCCTTGAATAACTCTATATGTTTCTTACTGTTGGTTTTATTTTAAAATAAATATTTATTTGTATGAATACAAAAACAGAGATTATTTTGTTATAATTTTTAAAAACAGAGTTCCATTTAAATTAGACATCAAATTAACTTCTTAAATTCATCAAAGACATTTTCTTTGTGTATTTTTTTAACAATAAAAATATGTGTAAGGAATTCTGTAATAGTATCCTGTAATGATGATGTTCAAAGTGAAGTAAAAATACTAAAACTTATAGACATAAAACTTTGGTATTTTAGATGGAAGAAGGTGTGAATCGTTGATAACACATGTTGATGAAGTAAGGAAAGAGCAATTAAAAAGACTTCTAAAGAATCTAGAATTTTAAACTTACAATTTAAAAACTGAGAAATGATGCAAAATAATCCAATTAACAATGATATGACTTTATATTGTATTAAAATATATTATTTTACAAATCATTGATGAAAATATCTTTATTTGCAATTTTCTCAAAACGCACTTTTTGGTGATTCCAGTACACTTTTCTCAAAATCTACGTAACCTATAAAGCTGATATTTTGTATACTATTAGATCCACAAATTTTCAACAATGTGAAGGATTTTTTTTTCAAATAAACATTCATAAATTTTAGTTATAGCACGATTTTTGCATGAAATTCAAAGGAAATTTAAATCACTAAATTTAATAATGTTTTATAAATTTATTTTTGAAAATTTCATTTCGTTTATTTGGTTTTATTCAAAGTGTACCTAAAGGTAAGAACCTGCCTTGAAAGAAAAAAAATAGTTATTGATTAATTATTGATCATACAGATTTATTTGTAATTTAAAATGGAATTTTTTTTACATTAACAGGAACAGAAATATGCAGATAATTTAAGGTAAAAATTTTACTTCCGTTGGTTTTAATTTAAGTAAGTGAGAACCATTTAAATTTAGTGCAAAAAAGATTAATTTTTCCTTGTCACAGACGTCTCAGTTACCTTAACGAATTACCCATATAACGAACTTTATTTCGGGATTTAGCGACTTCGTCATATAGAGATTCAACTGTATTTATCAAAATCTGTGGAATCTCTCGCATTTAAAATGATGTCTTCAAAAATTTGTTTTGAACAATATGTTTTTTGTTTAATATCTTTGATATTACAAAGTTTCAACACTGACAAATTTTATAGCTTCATATATATCTCTAATTCATTTCGAGTTATACATTACTGTTCTTTTTGTTTTAATTGAACTTTTGATACCTTTTCACATCTCCTACTCTTTCAGATTTGGGTAAAATTTTAAACTCTTCTGGAGAAAAAATTCTCTAAGACTTTCCTTCCTCACAAAAACATGAAAAAGTTGTACTTACGCTGTTAAAATTTGTTAGTAAACAAATGTATGTTTCAGTCGATGAATCTATGCGAGGCTATTTTTTCACGAGCAGCTGAACGCAGAAACGTGCCGAAGGTACCAAAAGATGGAAAATAATCTGATTAATCAATTTTGACCATTTAAACTCCTAAATTGCAATTAGCTATGATTAATTTACCCCTGTACTCCGTCCACTGCCCAAAGACAGCAAATGACGGACAAGGAAATTTGTCGTTTTTCCTTTTTAGCCAAAATAGGACAAAAAATGATTCTGGAATCGGACAAACCATTTATTTCACCAGAACACAAACCAGGACAAATAACGACCTTTGGTATTTTTTTGCAATTTTTTCTAAAATCTGTCTATTTTGTCACGTTTTTATGGGAAATTTTTTTTTTCAATCTCTATGCATCGTTTTCTAATTTTTATTTTATTCTAATTTATTAACGAGCTTCCGTATAAAAAAGGTTTTTTTTTCAAATAGGTATTTTTTTCACATGATTGGTATTTTACCATTTCTGAAGAGTAGATTCCCCGGGTACTAGTATCCCTTTTTCATGTTTCATCATATAGGTGGATACCAACTGCCACTGCAATGTAATTTGGATGTTTCCTTTCCAGAGGAAGGTATCTGATCTCTGAAGATGCAAACTTGTGCTAGTAATTTAATTTTGCCTGTAGCATCCAAGTTAAAAAGTCATTCTAGGAATCTTTAGCATGCCGCATAATCATTCGACATGGACACTATCGATTTTTTGCAACATAAATAGCCCCCAACTTGAGCCGGGGTCAAACCCGAAAACTTGAGTGTACAATGAGTTCATGCTTTGATCTTTTAAAATCAGCGATTAAAAAATCAGATCCTCAAAACCTTTTTTTTTTTACGATTTTTCAAAAAGAAACTCGCCACACATTCTACCTAAACATTTAAGAACTTTACGATTCATAAAAATAAGCACACGAAACTTTTTCCCGTGCATCAAACTCTATTATCTGTGGTTTGACCGATTTTAAACAGGATTTATTTTCAGGAATTCGTTTGTGCAGTACTTTTCCTAGAAATTTTCTTTAAAAATATCAGCTGCAATCATTCACTTCGATTTTTTTTTAAAGCTTTAATATACATATATTTTTAAAATCACAATTTTCACGATGTATGACATTTTCAACAAAAGTCAATGGATTTTTTTAATTAAATTCAAAAACAAAATAAAACTGTTTTTCAAGCGGATTGGTACATTTTCTACTTCTTCCAACGCTCCCAAGTTTAGCTGAAACGGAATATCTTAAGACTTCTTTAAAATGTTTATGGAATTGTGTAATTATTGCGAAATATATTATATCAGAAGCGTTTTCATTTTCAATTCCAACTACTATATAGCTCACACTCTCTATATATTTGTTTATATATATGTTTATCTTGTTCAAATTTTCAATCGTTAATAAAAAAATTTCTATTCATCCAATCAAGTTCAAATAAATTTTTTTAAACTTGTAGTGGATGACACTTGATGTTAATAAAGTTTTTTCAAATATTAATTAATTAAATTAAACGTTTCTACGCCAACTTATATTCGTCTTCATTGTTGTAACAATGTAACTGTTAAAACAATGACAAAAGTTTGCGTCCAAAACCAGCTTTTCAGCCAAACTAGCCAAACCGGATGTACATCGTTACAACAATGCAGACAAATTATGCTCTTTTTTTTTCAATTCCTACTATTAGTTCCCTCTCTCCCTATATATATATTCCATCATTTTTTAAAGTTGTGTTTCTTGAAATCTGGTTTAAATCTTCTAGCTATGTTAGTGATATAATTTTGTATTATCAATTTTATTATGCCATGTATTTTTTCATTTTATGTTACTATATATATATATAGTCAACTCCCGATAATTCGAAGTTGAAGAGACCAATAAAAAACTTCGAATTATCGAGAGTTCGAATCATTAAGAGGTTAAGAAAAAACTCCTGTTTTTTCTTTTCCTAACACATTTAAATTTTAAACTATGTAATAAAGCAACAATTGAACATATGTATAAAATTACTTTAGAGTATTTTTAAAAAGTACATATTATACAGTATAAGCGTTATACGGAATTTAAGAATCATGTATTAAAAGAATACATTTATGTAGAAATTCTCTTTCACGCCCACCAAATCTCTTCTATTCCTCATTGGAAATTAAATCATTTCGCCCCCGGTTACCTCAGACACTGTCCCCAACACCATTGGTTCCTCAAGGCAGTGTCTAGTGTGGCCCATGCCGCATTTGGAGCTTCATGCTGTAAGTCGCACAAATAAGCGATAAATAGTTATGTCATTCCAACGCAAAAAATACAATCCTACGTATCTCTTCTTCACAATAGTGAGCCATCCTTTCTGAACACATGAGTAGCAAGCCACGTGTTAAGCGAAAGATATGAAAGGCTGACAACAGATGCGGTCATAACT
Organism: Trichonephila clavata; assembly: GCA_019973975.1. Lineage (NCBI taxonomy): Eukaryota > Metazoa > Arthropoda > Arachnida > Araneae > Nephilidae > Trichonephila > Trichonephila clavata. The sequence goes on along the minus strand of BMAO01018593.1, from coordinate 9,607 downwards.
GTCCATTAGAAGAAGGAAAGCAATACAGGTGTCTTTTCGCCTGAGAAACCGAGAAACACAGAGAAGGGGGTAGCAGACAGATGGTCATCAAATGGGCTACGTTACAGGGGATACACCCAGAGACAATACAACACAAAACATGTAAGCCTTAACCTGTTTGCTAGAGGACTTTAGGTAGTAAGTGTTCGAATTGTCGAGAGTTTTATAAGATAACTTCGAATTATTGCGTGTTGTAGTCTGGCCAGCGACAGATTTTACTTCGAAATATTGAGTGTATCAAAATGTATTGCTTTAGATCGAAAGGTCAAGAGTTTTTTTAGGGGCTGAGCATATACTTCGCATTAACGAGAAGTTCATATTATCGAAAGTTCGAATTAGCGAGAGTTTACATTACATATATATATATATATATATATATATATATATCTTGTCCACAAATTTTCAATCGTTAATAAAATACTTTATACTTTTCCATTCAAAATAGGAATTGACTTAAAAAAAATTTTTTATAAAACTTGTTATTTCTAAAAATTAATATTTTTATTAACTAGAGCAGTATTGATTTTTGTAAATCATTAATTGAAAATAGAAATTTGAAGGAAGATCTTATCCTTGGGGGGGGACATTTAAACGAGGAGTAGAGAACATTTTTAGGAATCGAAATCAAGTGAGAAGGCCTAGGTTGAAACGGACAGGTGGCGCAATAAGCGACATCTCAAAGTGTGGCACCAGGGGCTTCCTTCCTTATTTCAGATGCCGACCAACTGCGTGAAGTTTGAATTGCTTCAGGAACACCGAATTGATGAACATGCACTTCATTTATAGCCTAGTGCAGTGCTTCTAAAACTTTCAATATTTGCAATCCAATATTCCATCATAATTTTCATCGCATCCCCTCCCTCCAAACAATAACAGTGCATTGAATTCACTAATACTATACTTAGATGCTAAAGCTACACAATCCAACTTTAACCTCAAGTGCGGCTTGCATATATAAACGTCTCTCTCAGGCAAAACTTTAATTGCCCCGGACGTCTTTCCGAAATACGGTCTTTTCTGTGAACTGATATCCATAAAATTATTCCGAATGCAATAAAAGAACATTGAGTGTGTTTGCGAAGGATTCACTTATTTCAGAGGATTTGCTTATTTATTCCTTTTCTTCTTCCTCCAATACATCATATACGCGCACCTACGGGGAAAACGGTGGCATTGGGGAGTGAATTGCGTTACTTTTAATCAGCAAGGGATTAATTATAAACAGCACAAATTATTAAGATAAGTGTTAATTTTTGTATATAATTTTATATATGTGACAAGCCCATGGGGTCACCGGTAATTATTGAACTTGTTCTTAACTTAGTATTGTTAAATTAATTATAAAATACTCTGGGAAGTACTGATACATTTATCAGTGTATTACATCAATGTAAATGCGTATTTTATTTTTTATTAGGTCAGAATGTTTTTGTTTGTTTACTTTCGGTTAATTAATAATTTTTTGAATAATCTTTTGTTTTCGACTTTTCAATGTGCTCACTCCCCCTCGTAAAGTTATTACGCCCCATCTCTTCGGGGTGCACCCCACAGTTTGAGAAACGCTGGCCTGGTGAACAGAACCGGTTGCTCTGTTCACGATTGTATCCAACGAAATCATCAAACACTCTCATGGTTATATTAGATCCTTGCGGATTATGGATTACTCTTTGCAAGAACGCAGGATACTAAGTATTGGAAAAGAGCACGAATACCCGTATTGGCAGAAGGATTGTTGCATGCTGCTGAACAAAATCCTGAAACCAGTGTAAGGGAATCACCAGATCATCTCGGTTATCGGTCCACCGCTTGTTGCGCAAAGAAGCCTTACATCTCTATTACCTGCAATTATTATAACCGGGCAATCATCCCCAATATAACGCATTAGTAAAATGAATTTTTGCACCGAAATTCCTACCAAGTATGCTAGTTCTGCTTTGTTCTACAATGAAGCCACCTTTTCATGAGTAAAAAGTCTTCATTACACGCAACATGCTCACGTAGTCTGTAAACAACCCCCTCAAAAGCCGATCACATCGTGCTTAGGGAAAATATTCTTTAACTGTGATTTTAGTTTAAAGGTTGTTGAGTATGCAGGATAATGGCTGATCGTTGATCGCTAAGCTGAATTCCAAGAAGTAGATATCAAATAGTGGTCGCGTATCTTACATTATTATTTGACGGAGAATTCGTCAAGAAGTGATTAGGTAAACAATCTTGGAGATTACCATACGATCAGACTTAAAGAAGGATCATCCAAGGAGCTTTAATCAAGATAAGTAGCTTATCTGATTTCGAGTTAAGATTTCTTATGGCTCCCAAAGTTAAGTTATAAAAGTGTATTTCGTAAAGTGTTTTAAAGGTTAAATAAAATTAGTTATTCAAAGATCATGTATGCTTCTTCCTCGAACCTTCCCACACCCGCGACCTTCGGGTTTGCGACAGTGAGTGGGAGGGTATCGTGGTGGACTGCGTTATCGATCATCTTATAATTTCGAATGGGTGGTTGCAAATGGAATTATAAATTAGAATGGGAAAGGTCTAATCTTCATTTATAAGATTCTTCTGAAATTGCTTATCGGTATCCCTGCACATGTTCGACGTCGATGGTTTGTACATAATAGGGCCCCATTACATCTCAACTCATCCACTAGTAACCATTTCGACCGGACCTTTGGAAATTATTGGATTGGGCGAGGTGGTCCCGTCGCATAGATCCCCACTCCAGATTACTTCATCTATCTGTGTGTTCTGCATTATTTTCTGTAAGATGTCGCAAAGACAACTGTTTGTGATTCGCCAATAGCTTCTGAAATGGTCTTGGTGACAGGAATCAGCATGACTTTAGCTGAGATCCATGAAATACAAGGTATCTTCGAAACTGATCGCCAGTCCATGCCGTGTAGATGTCATGCATGCAACAATGCCTATGCGGGTAATTTCGAACACTTCTTGTGATGACTGTATGCAATTTTGTATTCTTTCGATGTTTACATAATGAGGTGTAACAAAGATTTTTACACCATTTTATATTATTCTTCCTATCTTTTTCTCTATCATGTCAGAATGGTATTTACGCCTATGACATGATTCCTAACGATGTTCACTACCTCCCCTTCAAGTTTATTCAACTACTTTTACACATACACATTTATGTACAGTGGTGGCCAAAATTGTGGATACTTTTGAAAATTGTTATGTATTTTAAATAATATATGCTTGTAGAAAATGTTACGTTCTACTAAATGCAAAGTCTTTTACATCGTTCTAAAGGTAATTCAATACACAATTCAATACAGAAAACTAAACTCAAATATTTGTAACATGAGAAAAGTTGTGCTGCAATTACTATCGATATACGTTAGATACTGATGATAGTACTCAGTTATCAGTACTTAGCGGGGTAGCCTTTATTTTTTATTACTGCTTTACATCGATGTTTCATTGAGCTGAAAATAGTTTTAAGCTCTTCCTTTAATATTACATGATGCCAGGAAACAAATATAGTTTCAATTAGTTCCCCTTTATTTCCTGGTTACCTCATTCGGACAAGAGTTTTAAAACGGCGCCACAAGCTTTCGATAAGATTGAGGTCAGGACTGTGTTTCCGGGCCAGGACAACAATTCAATGATCTTAGAGAACGATACCAGTTTTTAAATTACTTTACAATATGGCAAGCAGCAGAGTCATGTTGAAAATAAATGAAGCATTGTTGGTAAATAGATCCCTGATGGAAAGTAGAAGTTTGGATTCTAGAATGGTGTCAATGTATTTTCTGGCATTCAGTATCTCATCGATGATATGAAGGCGACCGATACGATATGCTGATATGCATGGCCAAATCATACTGTGACCAAATCAAATCAACTGTGAAGTACCTGCGTAGTATCAATGTAGGTACTTCACAGTCACCTGGATGCAGTCAGGATGTAGCATTACTCCTACTTCTTGCATATTTTCGGCCATCACTACAGAAAAACGATATCTTAGTTTCATCGCCCCTTCCATCGGACCACTAATCATTTGTCCAATTAATGTGTTCCTTTGCCCACTGTAGTCTTTTTTAGCGCTGGTGTAAACTGAGGTATAAGGCTTTTTTAATGGAATTCTATCTTTTAATATAACATCTGCTAATCTTCTCTTGATTGTTCTTGAACTGACAGAAACGCCAGTATCATCCATATAACGTCTGAAGACCGTTGATGACACTCTTTTTTTCTTGGAGGCATAGTATTTTTGTTCTTCTGTCACCAACAGATGTGGTGCACCTTTTTTGGTCTTTTCCTTCTTTGTTTTTTTATTGAATTTGTCTCTTGACATCTTAAACAAAACTTTCAGTCACCAGATGTAGTCACTGAACCACCCACCTATCTTGCAATTTTAACATAGGAAAGACCATTTTCTCGTCGCACATCTTTTTCTAAGTACCCAATCTACTCTTTTATTTGATGTCATTCTTTCGTGACTAAATACCATTGTTGTCCTGGACAGAAAACAATCCAGACCTCAATCCTGTCGAAAACATGTGGCACCGTTTGAAAACTCTTGTCCTAATAAGGTACCCATGAAATATACAAGAATTAATTGAGGTTATAATTACTTCCTGTCATCATGTAATTACGAAAGAAGAGCTTATAAAACAATATTTAGCTCAATGAAACATTGCTGTGAAGCTGTAATAAAAAAAAGGCCACCCCAATAAGTACTGATAATGCAATGCTATATCATCAGTATCTAATGTATATCGATAGTTATTGCTGCGTAACTTTTCTTGTGTTATAAATATTTTAATTTTATTTTTTGTATTGAAATTAGAATTAAATCTTCCTTAAAATTGTATATACAATTTTGCATTGTGTTTTTTTTTCAATAGGGCTGCGCATTGGTATTTTAAACCTTTGCAGACCTAGTACATTCCTCAGGAGCTGGTACCACTTTTTAGCGCTGCACCATATAGGAGATACCAATTACAGCAAGCAATTTTGCGGCCCAGTTTCCTCCACAGAGGGAAGCACCTGAGCTCTTGACAATGCGAACTTTGTACTAGGATTTAATTTTGCCGAGAGCATCCAAGCCAAACAGACACTCTAAGGATCTTTCACATGCCGTATAATCATACAACATGGCCGCTGTCGATTTTCTGCATCAAGAAAATCCACCGACTTGGGCTGGGGTCAAACCCGCAACCTTGGGTGTAGAAGGCCAGCGACAAACCAACCACGCCACCCAGCCGGCATTTTGCATTGTGTGCAATGTAACATTTTCTATAACTAAATAAATTTGAAAAAAAATAAGTATTTAAATTTTATTTATATATAAAATATATATATATATATATATCACATTATATTCTTTCTGACATATGCTTAGAGCCCTCGAGAATCTGAACAGTGCGACGTTAATATTCACTCTCTTACTCACTGACATTTGTTTATATTTTTAAAGATTTTACAGTTTTTGAAACAAATTTTTCTACTTCTCGTTAGGTGTATTTTCAGTCCATGTCTGTGAAACACATTTCAAATAATAGAAAATATTTGTTCCAGCATTTGTATAATTTAATTCTATTGTGTCTACATTTAAAGTGTACTTTCAAGTAGTTATTTTTGAAATAAAAGTCATTGTATTTATTTTACTGAAAAAAAGATATACGAAAACTGAAGATAGGCTGAGTATAGGTTTATAAGACATCACAAATTAGAATTTAAGGCTCATGATTGATTATTTAGTAATGTAGCACTTAAATGGAACACGAGAGCAATTTGTGGCAAACTTGTAATTCCGGACCATAGTAAGATGATAAGGATAATATTTGGGCTCTTCTAGTTTTTACACTTCGCAAACGTAAGTACTTCGTCCGATTTAAATGACCAGGATAGCCAAGTGGTAATGCTTACTAGCTCATGGCTGGCATGTCGTGAGTTTGATTCCTGGTGCCGGTAAAGACCATCCGTGTAGAGGAGCTGAAGCACACACACGTTAAATCTGTAGTGGTTCAAAGTCCTCTAGTTGGAGTGGTGTGTTAGTTTGGAGAGGAAAGTGCCAGCTCGTGTTTTGTCCTTGTCACTTGACAGAGGCTCAAAATGACGAGGTCCCTAGCTAGTAATTTGTTTAATGATACTGCAGATTGTTATGCTGTAGTCGCTACTAGTAATGGTGCAGAGGTGTGCTCTCCTGCCTCTCGCTCCTATGTCACCAAAGTCCTTTCAAGATAATTAAGTAAGGACTGGGAGAGTCGGTGGTCAAGCTGTTATACTTTCTTGAGAGTCAAATCCTTCTTGACCAAACCCAGCTTAGATATCCATCGCCATTTTAGTTACCTTACACAATTCTTAACTAACTATTGCCCATTTGCTTCGCCTCAATTTAAAAGCCACTCTCAACCGTCTTTATGGTTATTTTAGGGACGTTAATTATTATATGCTCTCATGTCCTCTTGCGGGCGATTTCCATTTGAAGTCGCTCCCTCACCGTCCTGCCTACCTAAGGATGTGGGGGGAAACAAAGCATGACCAGAAACTTCCATAATAATTATTATTTTATTACGATTCAAGCACACTGATCAACCACAAGTTAAACTACAAAAGGAGGCACTAGGAGTAATATAAAGAAGGCAATGAGCCCTAAGTAAACAAGCGCAAGTAATCAGTTCAATTTAACCTAATCTATCTTAGATTATAAATTCTCAATCCACTAATTTAGTATAGTAGGAAACTCCCTTCTAAACTTGTGACGGATCTATACGCGTCATTATTCCACTAATCCTCTTGGGGAAACTTTGGGGCCAGCATTCGCGTTAATTCACAGTCTCTCAAGAAGAAACCCTGATATTTAAATTAGTTTGACTTATATAAAGTCAAGGTTTTGTAGATGTAAGATAGAAAAAGCTGGAGCGCTGTTGCGGTGATACGTAGGTGAGAATATTAGAATATTTCATTGAGTATTTCACAAACTAAGGAAGTAGTTGTTAAGATATTAAATTATTAGATTGAATTAGATTTAGTTATCGGATCATAGGCCTTGTTCTCCTTGTCTAGTTCACTTAGTCGTGTTTACTTAGAGATATTCATGAGATTAGATTGCTCACTATAATATATCATACTTAGAGTTTCCTTTTATAGTTTCACTTGTGATTGATTAAGTCTGTTTGAAGAAAATAAAAGAATAGTTATTATGGAAGTGCTGGTGATGCTTTGTTTCCCCCCACACCTTTAGGTAGGCAAACGGTGATGAGGGTGCCAAATACACACCCCCACAAACTCGAGTTGGAAAATGAATTATTAATCTCACCTATGTATCCCACAACAGTTCTCCGCTCTTCTATCTTAGAATTACAAAACCTTGATTTATATAGTCAATTAGATTTAGTTATGGATCATAGGACTGTTTCTTGTCTAGTTCCTTAGTGTGTTTACTTAGAGTTATTCATGAGATTAGATTGCTCACTATATATATCACTTTTAGAGTTTCCTTTTGTAGTTTCACTTGTTTGATTTTGTTTGAAGAAATAAATAATAGTTATTATGGAAGTTGCTGGTGATGCTTGTTTCCCCCACACCTTTAGGTAGGCAAGACGGTGACAGAGGGGTGCCAAATACACCACCCCCACAAACTCAATTGTGAAAATGAATTATTAAATCTCACCCATGTATCGCCACAACAGTTCCTCCGCTCTTTCTATCTTACAATTACAAAACCTTGACTTTATATAGTAAAAAATCTTCATATCAGGGTTTCTTCTTGAAAGGGATGGTTGTGAATTAACGCGAATGCTAGCCCCATAGTTTCCCCAAGAGGATTAACGAGAAGGTCGGGTACAGATCCGTAACACTCTAAGGATTTTCTTTTGGGTCCCCATCTCAAAATACTAAAAATAACTTCAATCAATTTATCATTAAAAGTTGGTTTGGGTAAAGTATCATGGTTTTAGTTCAGAGTAAATCCATTTACTCTGTATTACTGTAAAACCATGTATTAGATTTGCCTCTACAATCCTGGACCAAAGTCCTTAAATGAGATTGGATTACTTCTCTAATGTGATCATAAGTAGTTATTTTGCAGTGAAATGGGTTCACGGGACTCTGGAGTAGAGAGCTTTCTCAATCCTTAAATCATAGTTTTATTTCTCACACAATATAATACAGTTTCGTGGTTTATCTCTTGCTTAACAGTACGAGTATTTGTTTGAGGTTAGTTTCTTGTTTTAAAGTAGCAAGGGGAAAAAAAGATATCTCCAGTAAAATCCTATATATTTTTTTCTTTTTCTCCCCTTTGTTTTCTTCTTTTTACTATCTCTTTTTGTTCTGTTGCTTTCTTCTTTTATGTTTTTTTAAAGGGGGATGGGGTTTTAAATGAATCATCCTTCTTCCGATGCTGAATCATTTTTAAAAAAAACTGGAAGAGCAGACAGAGAGGGATCGAATGAGCAAGGTCTGAATGGAGTGTGAGGCTCGGGTGCCGAAATATAGGCCAAAAGGCTGTAGAGGAGGGGGAATACACCGGGCGGATGCCTCCCAACAGATATGGTTTATAACATTACTGATTATGATCCCCCAATTATCAGTCCCCTAGCACTACAAAAGTGGCAGTTAGAAAATTTCCTAGCCCTAGGAATAACATGGAGGACTGATATTTTTGTGTGCAAGCCCTCCCCTTTCCAACCACATAGGGGTTGGGGGGACGCCAATTACGATCGTCACCCAATAGCCAAGATCCCTCAGTAACTTCCAAAATTATTAAACAACGGTGTGCGTGCGCATCGTGTCGTGTCGTAATCCGTGACGGGGTTTCATCACATCCGTAACGGGTTTCGTCACATCCGTGACGGTGTGCGCGCGCATCGAAAAAATTTACTCTCGTCCTTTTCCCTAACACCCCAAAAGAGTATAACTTTCAAAAACTGAAGGACAAATTAAGAAGGAAAAGTGTGAAGTAGTAGCGTCAACAGAAAAAAATTAATTGAAAAAACATTTTTTTTTAATTGTTTCCTGTCTTTTTTTTCCCTTTCCTTTCACCTTTGGGTTTGTACGGTGCATTTTAGGGTTTGCAGCCCCAGGATCCCGGGATCTCGGAGGTTTTTTCAAATCCCAGGATCAAGAGACTAATCCCGGGATTTAAATTTTGTCTGAATTATGTTTTGAGTTTTTTTTTTCAAAGTATTGTGAATCTGGTGTTACATTTAATGTATCTTATGTACTTTTTTTTCTGTATACGTTTAATGTCAGTTTTCTTACGCGTTGAATCTTGAAGAGTTCGAGGTGAGTGTGTAGGTTAAACCGTGAAATTTGATATTTGTTTCTCTTATTTTCTTCTGTAACTTTCTCCCCATCGCGAGGGGGGGGGGTCAGAAAACGGATATTCTCCCATCCTCAGGATATCCGGTGTCAGCTAACTTGGACAGAGGCAATTATAATTTTTGGAAGATATCTAGTAGGATTTTCAGCCCCGGGATCCCGGTTTCTTTTCCAATCCCGAAATTTAATTTTTGTCTGATTATGTTTAAAAAAATTTTTCTCATAAACATTTTCTAAAAATTTAATTTTTCAAGAATATATATATATATATATATAT
>BMAO01018592.1:0-18362 GCA_019973975.1 Trichonephila clavata | reverse complement strand
ATTGTTACAAATGTGAATTAAATATACTGGTAAAACTTTATTGGTATCATGCACAGTAATAAACAAAAGTTCACTCTCTGCAATAGCACACAACATTCAAAATTACCAAAAAGTAAACTTCCCACAAATAACAATATAACAAGTTATCGTAAAATAAGTTTAAAATATTTTTTTAAATAAATCATACATATATAAAAGCATAGATATATACCTAAATGAATAAATATACAGGGTGTCCAGCCTTAATGTGACCCAATAGCTAATTTCCTAACCGTTCGGTTTAGATATGCACTTCCAATTTGAAAAATGTTTTAAAACAGGTAAAGAATGTTTTTACGTGCCTTTCGAACCAAAAAACCCATTTACAAAAAAAATTACAAAATTTAATTTTTTATACGGTCCTCAGGTCCCATCTCTTATATTTAGGAAAAGATGCAGTACACAAAAACAAAGTAAACACAAAAAGTTTCATTTTATTACGATAAAAACTGGCCGAGTTATGGAACTTTAAAAATCACACATTTTATCCCTTTTCTCCGCAATTTTCAAGACGCTTAGTAAGGCGCCGTCTCCAAAGTGAAATTAGTTGGAACTCTGCCAGGACAACTTTTGCTCTTGCACGTCACTCTTATGTAAATCGTTTTTTAAATTTAAAAGCATACGTTAATAATACAATAATTGAGTACTTAAGAAATAAAATTTATTCTGAGTACGTGTAAAACATAGAAAAAATAATATATTTTGGACGAATAAAACATTTCAAAAGCAGTTCCAAAAAAAATAGACTTATATGCTGCGGCTTCAGTCTGATTCTGCATTTTCACTGATCATAACGAACGTTAAAAATTTGTAGTGTAGTCGCTTGCAATTGCATACAGTCCTATTCTAATATTACGAATTCTAGTACGGGAGAACGAGATGTATACAAATGAAGAATAATGTGAAATGGTACTGTTTTATGGACAATGTAATCGAAATAAGAGAGAAGCGGCAAGACTTTATGCCATTAAATTCCCCACTCAAAGACATCCATCTTATTGTATAATTGCCAGTGTGTTCAACGCTTGTATAAAACTTGGAGTTGTCATAGACGTATTCCCTTGTTTCGTGCCCCACCTCGTGCCTTCACCATTATTTAAGTCAATTTGGTCATTCTGATATAATAAAGCCCCTGATTCATGATTGGAGCATCATTCCACATTATGCTATAATTTGAACGGCAAATCCAGTATTATTTTGCTGCTATTTGTTAAAACAAGATGTTTTTTAATCTTTTCGGTACAAGTTGTATTTCTTTAATTTAATTTTTATTGTTTGCCATTCAGCAATACAAATTGTCAATCTATGATGTTTACTACGATGTTTAAATATGACTATGGTGTTTTTTTTTCTCTTGCTCTTTCTGTAGATAGTGAATTACTGTTCTCTAAACTCAATTTATATACGACCCCCTTTTCTGAGCAACTCAGATGCTTCAAATTTATGTAGGCATAACTCGGTCAGTTTTTATCGTAATAAAATGAAACTTTTTGTGTTTACTTTGCTTTTGTGTGTGTGTGTGTGTGTGTGTGTGTGTGTGTGTGTGTGTGTGTGTGTGTGTGTGTGTGTGTGTGTGTGTGTGTGTGTGTGGTGTGTGTGTGTGTGTGTGTGTGTGTGTGTGTGTGTGTGTGTGTGTGTGTGTGTGTGTGTGTGGTGTGTGTGTGTGTGTGTGTGTGTGTGTGTGTGTGTGTGTGTGTGTGTGTGTGTGTGTGTGTGTTGTGTGTGTGTGTGTGTGTGTGGTGTGTGTGTGTGTGTGTGTGTGTGTGTGTGTGTGTGTGCTGCATATTTTCCTAAATATAAGTGATAGGACCTGGGGACCGTATAAAAATTTAATTTTTGTAATTTTTTTGTAAATGGGTTTTTTGGTTCGAAAAGCACGTAAAAACATTCTTTACCTTTTTTTAAAAAATTTTCAAATTAGAAGTGCATATCTAAACTTAACGGTTCGGGAATTATCTATTGGGTCACATTAAGGCTGGACACCCTGTATAGAGAGAGAGAGAGAGAGAGAGAAATAATGCATACATAAAAATATATGTAACTTATTACATACATAAAAATAATGCAATTTATTTAGCTAATAAAGTATGCATTTTTTTCTTTGTTTCAACTTTTTTAATATCATTTTTTCCCCTACAATAGTTATGTAATAATGCATTTGTAGAAGTGTGGATAATATGCTTTAAAACTAGCTCAGAAGTATGATCATTGTTACAGGTTCATATAAAAAAATTCATTTGAATTTATCAAGCTAATCGATTTTTCTGAGGCAATTTGACGTTGATTCTTTTGTTTGAGGAACATATTTTCATAATCATTAGAAAGAAGTTTCTGAACTATTACATAGTTATAGAGTACAGCTGTAACGACATCTGGGGAAGGGCACAATAAACTTCCTCTGTCTAAGTTAAGTATTAAATCATAGTTAGAATTTAGTTCAAAGGTTTTTTTAAGAACAAGTGATTTGGAACAAGAGTCGCATTTTAATTTTTTAAGTGCTGCTCTAGCACAAACACCAGCTAAATATGTTAAAACATGTAGATATGGCTGAGCATCAAGAAAATCTTTTTCAGATAGTGTAATATTAAAATTATGCGATACTGATGGCTCTAAAGGATTTTCACTACACGAAACTTCCAAATTAATGTCTTTAAAGTTAAGCTGGCCATAAGCATTTGAAACCAAAGTTTAGAGGTAAAAAATTTTGCATTCTTAGTTTAGCTTCTACTTTTAAAGCTGTCGAATTGATATTAAATATTGAGAACCTGAAAGTGTCCTATATTTTCCAAAACGACTTTCTAACGCATCTGTTTGAATTTTTCCAGAAAGAAAATACTGAAATTTTAACTCTTTAACGCAATATTGTGACATTTCAAGTAAAGCATATGTGGTATGAGTAAAAGTAAGATGCGTTTCTTTAGTAAGGGTGCCAGTAGTACAATCTTTTTCCTTCCACGAGTCTAACCATGACAAAATTTTACGCAAGAATTGACATGCTTTGTTGTCTGGAGATAAAGTAATCAGTTGCTGATAAGTATCAAGCAAATGTTGTCCCTTTAAAGGTGTTTTAACATTAACAATTTTCCCCCATATACAAATTAAAGAAATAAAAATTGATGTTGTTTCATAACTAATTAGTTTATGTTGCTCTCCTAATAGTTGAAGCCCTTGAATAACAGAGTTATTAAATATCTTAAGCACAAGTTTCACATTTTGTTTTTTCAAGATTTGTAGGACATAAAACCTTCAAAGTTAAACCATAAGCAAACTTAACTAAATTACTACTTTCATGTCATATAGTCGTTTAAGTGTAGAGAAATTTTCTTCTAATAATGGAAACTTATTATGATCTTCGAAATCTGGAAAATAAAAACATTGACCTGCATTTTTTTGATTAATCCAATTGTTACGATTACATTTAAAAATGTGTACTGAATCAATAACAAAAAATAAAGGATTGGAAGGATGTGGATATACAATGCTCAATTTGGGAGGAACGGAAAAGTTGGACATTGCTTTTCGATTTATAGAATTATTGTCAGAAACTACACCTATAACTTTGAATCTTATACCATCAAGTTCTAAGATAGTTTTTTTAACAACATCAAACAATTTTTCTCCGTCGATTTTTTTCACCGGCATTATATGAACTACTTCTTTAAGAGGAGAAAGAAGACTTTGAATCATGAACACATATTCTGAAGTAGCAGCTTGTTCACTGTTATATGCCATCCCAAGAATATTACCCTCTTTAAAATCTAAATATGGTTTTAAATAGATTTCGTCAAGCATCAGTATGACAGTTTTGTCAACAGATTTCAGGATGTTTACTTTTTTTTTTCATGTATGCTAGAAAGTTTTCAGTTGATTGTTCTGTTTGAGGATTAGTTTTTAAAGATGAACAAAATTTGCGCAAACTTCTAGGAGGGGTAATATTGAGATATCCCTAATTTCTTAAGGTCACCTTCGAATTCACCTTCAAAACGTCATTTTCGCCGAAATTTTCGATTCTTGAAATTTGATTTGATTTTAAAATTTGAACTTTTTTCTTTAAAATGCTGCTTAAATTTTGTTTCTATCTAATTTAGAACTTAAGTTATGGGGATTTGAATTTTACTCGGTAGCTACTTTTTGAAACCGAAGTACAAATCTACATTCCGGAAGTTGAAAAAAATGTTTGTTTGCATCTTTATTTTACAAAGTATTGCTTAAATATGCAATAGTAGAAAATTTATACACTTTAAAATATGAATTTGAGTTTTCAGAATCTTAAAAATATAATTGGCAACAGGTTTTTACTAATCTTTTTATCCAGAATCTGGCAGGAAAAGAGAGTGTGTTATTGTTTGTTTACATTTGCTTACGATTGCGCAGCACTTTCTAAGTTTCTGTTAAATCCTTTTTTATTGCTGAAAATTTAATTTTTTTCATTTAAAATGGGAAACTTAAAACGCAGAATTAGCGCGAAGAGAAAATGAAAATTTCGTGGTAATGGATCTACTAATAAAGATTCCAAAAATTGTAGCTCAACATCCACCCCAACGCCAGTTCTTCAAAGATCAAAATGCCTGCTGTTTTTGATGAGGAAATGGCAGAGTATGAGCATAAAACACTTACTGGAAATAGAATTATAGATATTGATGTCCTCTTAAATGTTTTTTTACAACTTTGTTGCCCAAGATGTTTCGAAGAAGACTTATTGCTCTCTGAGGATTCAAGATATGGTTTGTGTTAAAATTTTGTTATAAGGTGTAAACATTGTAACTTTTACTCAGGGTTTTCTAGTTCAAAGAAAACTTTAAACTGTCCTGAAGTAAATACAAGATTTGCTTATGGTATGAGACAAATTGGTAAAGGTTTTTCTGCTGGGTTTAAATTATGTGGTACGTTAAATTTACCCAGGCTCAGTAAAACTGCGTACACTAATCATGAGAACAAACTCATGTCTGTGATTTCAGAAGTTAGTGAACTATCAATGCAAAAAGCAGCTTCTGAACTGTTAGTGCTACATCCTTCTAAAAATAAAATAGTTGAATGTGGTGTTTCAGTTGACTGAACATGGCAGCGTAGGGGTTACACTTCCATGAATGGGTGTGTCGCAGCTTTGTCAGTTGACACTGGTAAAGTAGTGGACATTGAAATAATGTTGTCATATTGCCCCATCTGCAGAAAGATTTCTAAAATGCCTAAAAGCATTGAATCGGAAACTTTTGCAGCAGATCACGTATGCCATAGCAATTTTCAAGGTTCTGCGTTAAAAATGGAAGCTGTTGATGCAACTAGAATCTTCCATCGTTCTATTGTGAAGCGAGGCCTTAAATATGCACAATATTATGGTGACGGGGATTCTCTAAGGGCTTTATCAGTGTCAAAGATACTTATGGTAAAGATAGTGTCACAAAATATGAATGCATCGGTCATGTTCAAAAGAGAGCAGGTGCGAGATTGCGCAAACTAAAGACGAAAAATAAAAATCTGTCTGGTAAAGGCAAACTCACCGACTCTTTTATTGACCGATTGCAAAACTATTATGGGATTGCTGTTCGTAGCAATGTTGAAAACCTCTCCGGTCTTCAACAAAATGTTATTGCGGCCCTGTTTCATTGCTCATCAAGTGCCAAGAAACCCATGCATGGACAGTGTCCCATCGGAAAAGATAGTTGGTGCTACTACCAGCGTGCACTATCTTGTGGCCAAAAGTCAAAAGAAAAATATAAAGGTTTATCTAATGAAGTGTTAAACATGATTAAGCCTACATATTTAGATTTATATACCAAAGAACTACTAACTAAATGTCTGCATGGCAAAACGCAAAACTCAAATGAGTGTTTTAATGGCATTATATGGCAGAGAGTACCGAAAGATGTTTTCGTGTGCCTCAAAACTTTAAAATCTGGTGGATTGGAGGCTGTTATACAATTTAATGATGAGTACAAGGGTTGTGTTGACATTTTAAAAAAACTTAATATAACTCCTGGTTATTTTACTTTAAAATCGTACAAACATCTTGACGTTAATAGAATTAACGATGCAGAACGTCATTCAACACCAAATGTAAAGCAGCGTAGAAAAACTTTAAAAGCAACCACAGGGGGGGGAAACAATGTTTTAGAGAGTAAAGAGGGTGTTATTTATAAATCAGGGGCATTTTAAGTATATCTAATTGTGTTTAACATTAAAAATTGCAGTTTAAAGTTTATTTCTGATTTATCTCAAAATGCATTTTTTTAACGTATTGCCATCTGACAACGTAAATATCAGAAAAAGTTGTGAACCAAATTAGTTTAAATTTTACAAGTACATTTATTTTATAGATTTAAAGAACCCCTACCATTTTCATGTTTATAGAGTTTATATGTTTGTAGTAACTAAGGTTTATATCATGTCTCGTAATAATTTTTTAGTGATTTTTCAATGTTCTTTTACTCGAACCTTGATAAAAATTGTAATAATTTGATTATCATTAGGAAAATAATACCAACCCTAAAAAATGTTATGATGATCAACATCAAATTTACAGAAAAGTGATATTTTTATTTTTTCATTTGAGTTATGTGCGTTATTCTAACAATGAATTTAATTACAATTTTCACTATGTTTTTCTCTCTAAATATTTTTTTGTGCTATAAGTAAAATATTAAATGTATTTTTCATAGTTTTAGGTTATGTTTCATCAGTAAAAAATATTTTAATAGCAAATATTACAGTTTTTCAAAAAAAATTTCTTCGAAGGTGTACAGATACCGTAAAAATTTATAGGCATGAGGAGATATGGATTGTAATATACAAAAAAAAACCCACCGTTTCAGAGGAATATCTAAAAGAAAACTTGGTACAGGTTAAAAATTTGAGCTGGTCAATTAAGAAATGGAGTACAATTTTTTTATCATCATCTAAATCTGAAAACATACTTTCTAAAAGATTAACTATAAAACCAAATGTTGTAGTGTTAGATATTTGGAAAAGATTCACCCAAAAATTTATTTTAGGATCCGAATTCTTATGGTGTCCTTAAGTTTTTCCAACCCCGTGCCATGATCTCAAGTAAATAAGCGGATTCGAACCCGACCTTTTTGCGAGTTTCGTGATTTGTGGTTGGCAACAACTGCAATGCAAATTTAACTATTTTATACTTGGCTCGTGTAAGTATTTAAAGAGACCGAAGTTGTTGAGATATGATCGTCGGTATCAGACGGAATGTGAGAAGTGATTAAGCTCTTCGAATGAAGACATATTAGACGTATGCAATTGGTTTGTTGCTTCGTTTTTTTAGATGTTTTGATTAGTTAGAATTAACAAAAATTTCTCTGATAATTTGATTTTTTGTAATTTTGATTGGAACTTTTGTTGGATATAGTGAAAAAATTTTGATACAACAAAAAAATTTTTGACAACGCTTATATACAAAATTCGAACAAAATTTTGTTTTTTTTTTTCTTTTTGATTCAATGAAATTTGTTTACTTTGCCAGCAAATAGTTGTCATCAAAGCAAACTTGATACGATGAAATCCTGCTTGTCGGGACACCACATAGTCTATATTAATGCAAAAAATTCTAGAAAAGAAACTGTCAGTATTGTCGTCATGGGCTTAGAAATTGGTACTTACTACCTCTAAATGTGGTGTCTTCTCCTACATTTGCTGTCGTAGCAATCGTACTTTAAGCTAATGTTGTGAGGTTAATGCTGAGTCATGTTTATCTGTTTTTAGCTTTATTTCTTCTGACTTTTAAAGTCACCTTAATAGTTCAGAAATCAGATAGCTTTTTTTGTTGTGAATGTGTTATGCATTTTGTATCTCACATCATATTAATATACAAAATAATCAATAAATGGTTGCTTATGTCCATATTTACACTGACTATGAGTTCTGTATCAAAAAATGAGCTTTCTTTTGGTAACACACAATTAACTTCTTAAGGTACTTTCGTTGATTCTGTGAAAATATATTTAGTAAATGACACAAAAATATTTGTTTGCAATAGCAAAAACACTACACAGTTTTTGTCTCATTAACAATGCTTGTTTGAGCTCAGTTTTATACACATAAATTTTTTTAGGGCTACAAAATATTTATTTGATAAACAATACGCTTTTCTCATTATAGATAAATAAAAATGAATTGCCAATGTAATTACCATGTTAAGAAACTCACATGAAGAAAAAGAAATGAGTTCATTTTTCAAATGTCTTATCGAACAACCTATAAAAGTTATTAGTAGACTTTTAAAATTAAGATATTATTACAGTTTCCATAAATAAAATTAAGTTAAATAACTTACCTTTGAATACTTTGATGGAGCAAAATCTTTTCTTGATATAGCATGAAGTCGAAGGAGTCTTGCTATTGCAATTCGGTACAATGCATGTGTAAACCATTTTGTGAACTAATTAAGAATTGTCAAAAAGAAATTGAAAATCTACAATAAAAATGTAAAAAAGCAGGTAACCGCACAAACACAAGCACCCAAATGGCGTAGGCGAGTGAACTAATCTAACTTGAATCCAAGCTAGTTTTCCATCCCTACTATGTGTGACGTCACAAGCCTACCTCATTTGAGTCACCAGGCCTTGATCTCTATGAGGTGATGGCTGATCGCACCTACCTCGTTACTCCACTACCCGTGATGACAGGCGGATTGTGCGCTTGGCAGTGATGGATCTCACAGCCACATCGGGAATCATATCACAATGGATTCAGTCTTTTACGCATCATTCGGTGTCCGCTCGTACTATTCGACGCAGTCTGCCGCAGAGTAGAATGTCCGCAAGGCATTCATTGCTTCATTTACCCTTGATTGGAAACCATAGGCGTTTGCGCCGTCAATAGTGCGATGAACTGTGGACATAGACAACGGAATGGAACGACATTATGTATACTGACGAATCTGGCTTCTGCCTGCAACATCATGATGGTCGGATTCTAGTTTGGAGACACCGTGGTGAGAGACTGCCCTCTGGTACGCATTGCTGGTACACTAAACAGCCAGAGCTACATCTCTGAGGCGTTGGAGCCCATGGTCCTCCCATACATTCAGCGCTTGCCATCAGCCATATTCCAACAAGATAATGCTGTGACTACACGTGGCACACAATGTTCAAGAGTTCTTTTTTACCAATCAGATTGAATTGCTTTCTTGGCTTGCTTGTTCTTCCAATCTATCGCCAATCGAAAACGTGTGGTCCATGCTTGCACAACGACTAGCCCGCGATACACCACCCGCTGCTACACCAGATCAACTTTGCCACTATGTGGGAGCCGCATGGACTGCTGTACCCCAAGGGTATATCCAAAGCCTCTTTGATTCTATTCCGAGGCATGAGGTAGTGTTTATAGTCAACAATGGCAGCTACACTAACTGATGATTTTGTCATCATCCACACGTCACAAGAGGCTGTAATTTTAATCGTTTGATCTTTGTACAACATGTTATCTGCCAAATTAATATCGCTGTGATATCTCTAGTCCTTCTTGGTGTTGCATTTTGTGGGGCCAGCAGTGTATTTTACAATTCTTGATCATGTGTCCCTTCAGTAAATGACAGATTTACCTAATTATCTGAGTGCTTTTCAATTTTTCACTTTCTGTATGAGTTTCACAATATTTCCAAGTGAGTGTATTTATTAACGTCACACATGAAGCTACACAATTACTATTGGCGATGTACCTTGTAATTTTGAACCATAGTCAAATGATGATGGCACTTGAGCTGAAACCCTCGTTTTCTTGACTTCCTCACCACAACAACGGGAGAAAATATTAGCCTCGACAGATTTAACGCGCATTGGTCCCTCTACACGTGGGGCTTCAGCGGTTCTAGGCTTGAACTCATGACACTCCAGTCCATGACGTTGACCGCTAGATTACCGGGACCACATATTAAGTTACAGGTACAAGAGGAAGAAAGTATTGTGAAAAATATAGAGGGTATACAGCTCTTTAATCAAAT
Organism: Trichonephila clavata; assembly: GCA_019973975.1. Lineage (NCBI taxonomy): Eukaryota > Metazoa > Arthropoda > Arachnida > Araneae > Nephilidae > Trichonephila > Trichonephila clavata. The sequence continues at coordinate 8,374 of BMAO01018592.1, read as the reverse complement.
AACATCCTTCAAAAATAATTTTCCAGGTAAAAACAACCATTTCCGATACTATAAATTATAATAAAAAATTATTTCACCCCTTCCTCCAAATTTTTCTCTAGCAATAAGAATTTTTTTAAATCTTACCTGGTTCTGTGGCTTCTAATGAAAGAAGTTTCAAAAAATGAAAATTATTACATTACTTGAGAAATAACATGACACAAGGCGCTCAGATTTGGCTATCATCTCTATGGAATCCGAAATCTCTGAAAAAATTGATTTCACTGAAATTATTGACAAATTTACCTCTCAGAAAGCCAAAAAAGCTATTTTATGGTTAATTATTAGGTAGTCTTTGTAGAAAAACTGATTTATATACTTTTCTTTTCACGAGATTTATGTTTTAGTACTTTTGTTTTATTAGCTAGTATTTTCCGAGTAAATACTGCTGTTTCTCATTTCTAGTTATAAAATATCTATTTTCTTTCAAAGGTAATATTTTTGGTTTCTTATAATTTTGTTGAAGTATTTTGTCATTGTTATAACCTATTAGCTGGCCAAAAAATAAAGTTTTGCATTTTTATTAATGTTTTACTTTTTATTCTTATACAGGTTCAAGAGTTTATAACGTTAAATATTAGTCAAAATCTGAAAATTCTCTAGAGGGCGGCAAAATAGGTCTTTGCACGCGGGCGGCCGACACCCTAGGATTGGCCCTGAAAATTAATAATGATATAATGATAGTAGTTACACTAAAATAAAGATATTTTGTATGTTACTATAACCTTTTCTCTCAAAATTAAAATCAAAAAAAATTTCTTAAAATGCTCCATGCAGAGTTTTGTAAAGAACAGATTTAACCACGTGTAGGTTTTATGAATATATATATATATATAAATATATATATATATATATATATATATATGTCGTGGTTTTTTTAATGAACTTTAAGACATTAATTTTTAACCGTCTTTATTCCATGAGATCATTTTGGAATCTGTTTGTAAGAGAGAGAGAGAGACGGACACGTGTTAACCATATGAATAGGCGGCCCCCTCAAAAGTCAGATGTCTTTAAGTATATGTCTTATTGAAGAGGTATATTTGAAATACTAGGTAATAAAAATTAATGGTCGGAGCCGGCAAACTTCTTTTAGGGCAATGTGTTCTATATTCCCGAACTGGGTAATAAATTTAATACTTGAAGATGTAACGGGAAAATAAAAGTTAGATGAGGTCTGGATTTAATTTTAGATCTAATTTAATTATCCTTACATTTCCCCCCCCCCAATTTTAAAATTGGAGTAACGGTGGTCTTTCTCTTTTACAAACATAATAAATTTTCAATATATACAAAACAATACATAACAAAATATAGAAACACATATTATACACAGTAAATAGATTCAAGTAAAACGAATAATAAAATCAAAATACAATACAATAAACGAAATTTTAATAATAAAAAAATAAAACACTTTTAAAGTAAAAATTGATAAAATGAAATTCCTTACACATAAATGTACATTAGCATTTTCAAATCTATGTTTCATCCAGAAAAATAGCTTAACGTTTCCTCCAAATCTTTCATATTATTAGACTTGTGTTATTGCTAGCACATAGTCTATCTATGTGTAGTATATGTGTGGAAATTTATCATATTAAACAATAATATAATTTTTTTTAAAAATACATGATATACAAATATTAAGATAATAATTTTCTATTAAAATATACTCAGGCGCCTTCGTAATACTACTTAATTTTGTTACATAAAAATATACATAGCTGAAATACACTGTTAAAATATCAAAGCATAGACATGAATAAAATGATATGATTAATAATATGAGAACAGTTTATATAACACTTACACACTATTCAACACACCAGACCATATTCCTTTTACATGTATTATAAGAATAACGAATATAAGAGTATAAGAATAAAGAATATAAGAATATATAAGAGCTCTTTTATTTATCTCGATTCGAAAAGGGGAATCCACACATCTCTAGAAAGAAAAATCTATCATTATTATAATAATTATTTTCAACAACACATACAAATTAGTGTTGTAAATTTTTCACCATATTCACTTTCACTTCAAATCATCACATAAAACATTTTGAATCTCTCTGTAACTTTTGCAACTTATTCATTTCATAGACAAATTTTTCTCCTTCGCATTTCATATTCAGTAATATAATTTACACCATACCAATACCAGCACATCTCTCTGACAAATTTGCGTGATCAAATCACAGATGTTCAGGGATGCTATTATGAAAACAATAAGAGGTATATACAAATTAAACTAAATAAGTTCGTCCTCTTAATGTTTCAAGACATATACAAAATCATAATGATTGAATTCTCTTCGATCCACTGTATCATTTCCAAAATCAAGTTGTTAAATTACTTTAATTTTAGACAAGAAAATTTCGAGAAACAGTGAATCCTGATATGTGGCCAGTATATCAAAATACACAATTTCAAGATGAGAAAATTTTTAATTTAAATTTAGATTTAGTAAAGTTACTGATGAATAAAATAATTAACAAAATAATAAATTCAGTGGATAAAAAGAATGCAATGTTACTTTAATTTTAATTTTCCTCATAATCAGTTTCCTTAAATATTAGTACATTAGAGTCATTTCTCTAATATAACTAACGTTATATCCTTTCAACTTTATAACACCAATACTTTCATATAAATGATATAATTCCTATAACAATTTAAAATAAAATAATGAAATACATTAAAATTTCTCAAATTTTTATATAATAAAACACACTCTACTTTCTCTTCTAAATATAAACAACAATATCACTTAACACAAATTACATTCTATAAAATTTTAATATCATTTATATAACTATTCCTCTTCGAAGAGTCTTGTTAAGCAAAACTCAGTCACTTCTGTACTACACAATACATTTCTTTTCTTTTTCTCTTTATTTTGGATATTTTGTTGAAGGTAATTCAATTGAAATTTTTCAGATGGATGAAAATGCCTTAAGCGGATTGAATGAACTAATTCAGTTTCAGTTTTATTAAGGGCATTGGGTCTATCTATTTCAAACAATACATCTGAATATTTGCTTAATACTGTGTAAGGGCCTGAATAAGGGGGACTTAATTTCCTTGTATTGGGTATTGGAATTCCTCATACATCACTAAGTCACCAACCTTAAAATCAGCTTCCTGAAATTTTTTGTCATATCTAATTTTATTGATATTATAACATTGTTCTGTTCTTTCTTTGGCTTATATTCTTGCTTCTTCTATGGGAGGATATATTTTATTATATCTTAGTGAAATTTCAAAAGGTAAACTGCCATACATTAAATAGGTTGGAGGAAAGCCTGTTATTGTAAGTGGAGTTTGATTACATTGATGCGTTGTGACGTTTCCCCATCGCTAAATGATTATGCATGGGGTGGTTTTGCAATAATAATGTCACATCTCGTTTAGGTTTATTAGAAAACCTTTATTTTTAGGGTTCACACAGCTGAGAAGACATCACAGGAAAGTACACAAAATACACTTAACACTTAATTGACAGACGAGCACAAATGAAAAAGAGGAAGAACTACTACATGTTGTATTGGCTACGAACTACATAGTACTAACTAATAAAGTTATAAAGTTCACGCGGCGCCGCAGGTGGCGCTAGCAGTTCAGTCAAAGTTATGGGAACTGTTACAGTCTCCCCCTCTGGCCCTGACGCCGCCTCGGCGAAGGTCCAGGAATTGTCTTTCTTGGCCTGCCTCTTTTACGAAGAGGTTTTAGAGGCTTAGATGATGGATCTTGATGAGGACGTAAAGCTGAGGTGTGATAGACTCCAATAGGAACATCGGGATCTTCAGGGTTTGCCACTTCAAATGTGGTTGGAGATCGTTGGCTCAGAATAACATAGGGACCATCTCTGCGTGGCATAAACTTTGACGTTCGTTGTCGGCAGAACTGCTCAAAGGATGTTTGTTAACCCAAATACTATCACCTATGTTGAATTTATGGCTTGGCATACGACTTTTGTCTGCGTATTTCTTACGATAATCTTGTTTCGATTCCACACGTTCCTTTATTTGTTTCGTCAGGGTGGCGAATCTTTTTAGATATGGAGTAATCTCCGATACAAAGTTATCATTCTGGATCACACTTCTGATGTCATGGTTTATGTCATCAGTGTCCGAAGTTCTCGACCGAACTGAAGAAAAGCTGCAGTTTGATTGGTGGTTTCGCTTTTATGGGTATTCATTGCAAAGCGAATAGATGGAGTTTATCGGCCCATTGTGTGTGATCATCTCCAACTAAGATTGCAAGTCGAGGCTTTAAATCTCTATTTTTCCTTTCCACTGGATTGGCTTGTGGATGGTAAACTGGAGTGAACACTTGATTTATATCCAGCAGATAATACACTTGCTGCATGACTGCACTGACAAACTGTGCTCCGTTGTCGCTGAGAATACGCCTGGGTAGCCATATCGCAAGAAGACTTCTTCTAGAAGAGTGACAGCACATTCTTTTGCTGTAGCATTGGGCAGTGCAAAGAGCTCGACCCACTTTGTTGCGTAATCCTCAACAATTAGAATCCACTTTTTACCGTCAGAGGTTTCTGGTAATGGACCAAACAAGTCTATGGCGATAGTTTCAAAACGTTGACCGTACACTGGAGTCTGTAACAAACCAGATGGTTTCTGATTTGATGGCTTGAACCTGTTGCACTCATTGCAATTTTTGATATATTCCTGAATGTATTTTCTCATTCCAGTGAAATAATATCTCTGAGAGATTCGATGGTACGTACCATCAACTCCATAGTGTCCAGCAGTTGGGGAGTCGTGGTATTCTTGAAGAATATTTTTCCACTCATGAGAGGGGATCACTAGCTGGGCTTCTTCTGATTCGGAGTCAGGAGAGTACCGATATAAAAGTCCTTGATTCATTATGTATCCACGTCTCGTCCAATTGGCGTAGTTTTCATCTTTCACAAGGGTTTCAAAGGATTCAATTATTTTCTTAATATCTCCATCTTTCAGTTGTTCCGCTCGTATGTCTGCAGTGCTACGACTAGGCATGTCGATAGTCACGCTACACACTTCACAGAACTCTTCCTTGTGTCCACATACGGACGGGATAATAAGTCAGCTATGACATTTGCTTTTCCTGGAATGTATTCCATTTTCAGGTTGTATGATTGGAGTTGCAGAGCCCACCTTGCTAGTCTACCTGAAGGCGATTTTAAGGTGAGAAGCCATTTTAGGGGTTGGTGATCGGATGCAACGGTAATTTCTTGGCCCTCAATGTAACCTCGAAATTGTTAAGTGCCCAAACCACGGCGAGAGCTTCTCGTTCGGTGGTTGAGTAATTTTTCTCAGCAGCAGTTAACAACCGACTTGCATACTCTATAGGATGCTCTTCTTCGCCTTTACCTTGCAAGAGGACAGCTCCTATGGCATGATTACTAGCATCAGTGCGAAGAATGTAGGGTTTCGTGGCATCACTTTGTTTCAAAACAGGAGGACTTGTTAGAAGTTGTTTCAAAGTTTGAAAAGACTTTTCTTCTTCTTCTCCCCAAGACCAGATTCTATTCTTCTTTGTAAGGTTGCTGAGAGGTCTGGCTACTTCTGAAAAATTAGGTATGAATCGTCTGAACCACGAACAGGTTTGAAGGAATGACTGCACTTGCTTTACATTCTTGGGAGGAAGCATCTTTCTGATAGCAGAAGTTTTTTCAGGATCTACTTCCACGCCTGAACTTGTGATGTAGTGTCCAAGGTATTTTACCCTATCACAAGCAAAATTACATTTACTACGATTTGCATGTAGTTTGAATAGTAAAAGTCTCTCAAATACAGCTTTGAGGTCAGTAAGATGTTTTTCGAAGGTTTGGACAGGATTATGATGTCATCAAGATAAGAAAGTATAAGAATGTCACTTAGGCCACTGCGAAATTTGTCAATAAGTCTCTGAAATGTGGCTGGGGCCGTTTCAAACCAAAAAGGCATTCGAAGGTAGCGAAAAGTTCCAAATGGACAAACAAATGCTGTTTTGTCCCTGTCAGAAACACAAACATTCACCTGGTGGTAACCTGATTGTAAATCTATAGTTGTCATAAAAGGTGTGTGCTTCGCTTCGTGAAGCAGGTCATCCATTCTAGGTAACGGATAAGAGTCGGCCACTGTCGTAGCATTGAGGCCTCTATAATCGATACAAAGCCGAATTTTCCCGTTCGGTTTTGGAACGAGCACTACAGGGCTGCATACGGAGATTCACACTCTTCTATGATGTTCTGTTCCAAAAGTTTATCAAGTTCCTGCTTAAGAACTTCTTTCTTTGCTGGAGGTAATCTATACGGAGGCACCGAAACAGGAGGGCTATTTCCGGTGTTGATACGGTGTTCCATAAAAGAAGTGGGCTCTCCCCCTGGTTCAAAACACAGTTTCGTACTTTTTTAGCAATGTTCCCAGTTCATTTTTCTGGTCAAGCGTTAGACATTTACCTTCATCATCACGCAGTAAGCATGTATTTTCCTCAAGGTTAGGTCTGCTTTGGACTTCTTGAATAATTGCTTCTTTAACAAAATCGTAGGTTCGATGGGGTGAGTCACTAAAGAAACCAGTTTGCGATGTCTCAGGTTTAAAACAATGCCAGCTTTCTGTAAAAAGTCCATTCCCAAAAGTGTTCTGTTTCCTTTAGCATAAGGCAAAATTATTAATTGTGTACGGATTACACGTTCTTCAAGTCTGATAACTACACTGGTTGTGTAGACTTCCACCTCGGACTTATGGCCGTCAGCGAGGGGACATAGTGATTTGAGTCTTTTGGAAATTGGCTCCTTCTTTTTGTAAAAGGAGATACAAGGTTTCGCCAGCAATTGAATGACTGGCTCCACTATCGGCGCATGCAGTGCCCCATATGCCATTTACAGCTAACTTCAGCACCGCACTTTGATTTGGAGTTAAAGAGCATGAATGCAAACTGATGTTGCTAAAAGTTGCTGAGTCCTTATTCACTGCTGGTTTGCAATTTGGACATCTGGGTTTTGTAACCCCTGGCTTACTACAACCATAACAAGATACAGATGGCCTATCTGATCTGTCATCAGTTTTCAGTTTATCACCTCTATTGAAAGATGAAGTAGGACCGGCTTGGTTGGTTTTATCAAATCTACTATCATATGAATTTCTTTTTGGAGCGTAAGGTTTAGAAGAATTTTCTTTTGAGTTGACAGTCTTTTTTTACTGAAGTAGTATTTCGAATGATGAAATAAGCATCCAATCTGTCAGCTAAGTCTGAAGGTGACACCCATTCTGACCATTCATGCATGAAGTGTTCTCTTGTTTCGGGAGGTACATGTCTTTTAATTTGGTCAGATATGATTAGGTCTTTTAACTGTTGAAAGTTGACAATTTTCAATTCGTTCAACCATCCTTCGAAATAACTTTTTATTTCAAAAAAGTAATCTCTCCATGTGTTCTCTTGAACTTTCTTGTGTTGCCGGAAAAGTTGTCTAAATTTTTCCGCGGAGAGTTTGAATCTCTTCAAAAGCATTTCTTTGACATGCGTATAGTCTTGCGCTTCTTCTTCGGATTCCCTAGCGATGAGTGTGGCTAAGTCACTTGGCAAGGCTCCAATTAAATATGCAACCCATTGGTTATCAGGTACTTTTAAAAATTTTTAATTGTCTCTCAAATAGTTTGAGAAATATAGCCATGTCGTCTTCTTTCGAGTTAAATCTGGGAATCACAGATTCTTCAATTCTAATTTAGGCTGCTCCGAGATATCAGTGTCGTTACTTTGCGGAACTCCACTCATTTTGGCTTCAAGTTGCAGTTCAATTTCTGCAACTCAAAATCCATTTCAGCCTTTCTTCTTTCCAAGTCAGCTGCCTGTTCGCTTTCTTTCTTTCTTCTTCTTCCGCCTGTTCGGCTTTCTTTCTTTCTTGTTCTGCTGCTTGTTCGTCGTTTTTAATTTTTTTCGAGCCGTTCCTCAATTATATTCGTAAATAAATTTTTTATAGAAGCTTCTTCGTATTTTTCAGAATTTACAATCAAATGTTTTATGTCTAAAATTCGTAAATCTTCACCCACAGAGAGTCCCATTTCCCAAGCCAACTTTCTCAAATCCTCTTTTTTTCCTTTCGTGAGAAATGCCATACTTTCTGTGATAAAGTTCAGTTCGGAAAAAAAAAGTTAATGAAATGGTTTTCTTTTTGAGAAAAAAAAAAATAGTATTTTCCTAACACACTGAAGCTGAAATCAAAACACTGAAAACTTTCATTTAAGAAAATATCAAAAGAAAATAAGAGTTATAAAATCAAGTTAGAACATAAAATGCATAATAAACTTGTACACACAGGTTTCCCTGAAGAAATATATTGAATT